>SKCR01055037.1:0-114127 GCA_019454045.1 Zanthoxylum bungeanum | reverse complement strand
ATATCCGTGGATTCTTTCAGCAAGCATTCAAGAAAACTATGAGGAAATCCTTTTGTTTTTTGATGAAGAAAAGGTATGGTTTCACATAGAGCATGGCCCATGATGAGCTGCCTAGCCAAGTAATGAGAATAACTTGGTTTATAAGTGAATACTTAAGTGACATTATTGGCTTATGCATTGTTAACTTGGGGTGGAATGATAACTTAATATAATTATGGTGTGCTTTCAAACTTAATATAATTATGCTGTGCTTTCATCTTGATTGTAGTGGGAGGGTGAAAAATACAATAAATGTTTTATTGTTGCATTTGGTTGTGATGGAAATTAGAGAGAACCCCCAAAGAAAGAAGGAAAAATAAAACAACTTCAGAGAAAATTGTGGGTAAATGTTACTTCTCTGACTTTCATGTTTAAGGTGGGTTAAGTTCTGTTGTATGGGCCTGTGGCAATTTCTTTGAACTTCACATCACTTTCTCTTCTATGAGAAGAATCCAGCCCAAGCACAAAGTTTCACCTAGTTATTCATTTTAATTATTTTCTAATGTTTCCTTTCTATTTTTTCTCACATTCATGAAACAGAAATTACATACATATTTGATTTTTTTCTTCATATTTCTCTTTTTGAATTATTTTCTTTAACTTTAGTATAGAGCTAACTGCTCACATTCTGACAGAAATGGTCAGTGTCTGTCTCAGTGGATGATCTGGGTTATGGAAAACTTTAGCAAAAGAAAAACCTTGGCCTAATAGCCTCTGAAATGAGCTTATTCTTAAGATGTAACTATATGAGGTGGTGGTAACCTGACCCATAGCGAACACACAGTATTTTAGCTTTTTGATACCATAATATGACTTATTGAAATTGAGGTAGCCTGAGCTTGATGCAAACATATTAAATTGCTTTGGTAAGAGTTATCAGCCCATCGCATGATGGGCAATGGGATTATTGCCGTTTGTTGAGCTTAACCCATACTGAGCCTGGCTCATTTAGCAAGATATACAACTCTTCCCTTCTCTCTCTCTTTTATTGGTTATGTTCCCATCACATAGTTAACAATGTTCTACACCAGGTACCAAAGCTGAGTGTTGACCGTGCTATAAGAAGCTGGCCACATTTAATGGGGTGTTCAACTACTAAGCTAAAGTTGATGGTTGAACAATTTGGCGAATTGGGAGTTGAAAACAAGAAGTTGGGTCAAGTTATTTTCAAAAGCCCCCAATTGCTACTACGGAAACCTCAGGAATTCCTGCAGGTATTACCTTTTTGCTGCATCTTCTTGCGCTATGATGTGATGTCTAGTTTTGCTTTCTATTTTTTGAGAACCTCAGTACTTATCTTTATGTATATAAAAATAAGCTTTCTAAACCTTTTCCCCTTAATTGGTGGAGATTCAATGCATGGAGAAGTATTTAGATAAAATTTATTAAATTGTTTATCATTAATTTAGCTTTAGTATTGACAAAGTTCTTTGTTATTGGTTTGTGTTCGTTGGATGTTTCAAATGTAATTAATGAAATTGATGATTTCCACGTGTTATTGATTTATTATGTTGATATGAGCACAATGCTTGAAGAAACAGTTCAGTATATTAAGTTGTTCCAAGAATCAAACACATGCCAACAACAATCAACATGATTAAATGTCAACACTTAAAAAAAACCGTTCAATTTACAATTTTTATTTTTTTTACTTTATTGTTTGGAATAATTATTGTGCATCCATGGTGGATGCATGAATGAAAGGGTTTTGGAAAAATACAAAATGATAAATTTTATTCGTAATTCCCATGTCGTGCATCCCTGGTGGATGCATGCATGAAAAGGTTTTGAAAAAAATACAAAATGATAAATTCTATTCCCATTCCCAATCCCAATATCATTATTATTTGTTTGTAATTTTAAGCTTCCAAATACATTACATGATGAAATATATATATATATACACACACAACATATGAAACAAGAACCCTAAAGTGCACACTGTACTGCAATTAGTTGTTGTAGAAAAGTAACATAGATATGCTCGCTGAAAATATTTTGTTGTGCCTTATTTTCTTATTATTGATGCATTGTGTCAAAGGAAGTTGGTTGTATGATATATCACAAATTTTCCTCATTTTAATCATTTTTTTTCAATTTTCCCCAGTTTGCTTATGTACATCTTTAGCTTATTTGCTAACTAATATATTATTTTTTTTATTGCCAAATTCGGCCTCAGATTTGTAATGCATTAGTTGGCCATTCCATCTGGAAAACATTTGAAGGAATGTGCTAGAGTACATGGGAGGTTCGAATTACTATTAAGTGAAAAATATAAGCATGCAACAAGCGGAAAAATAAATTAAAAAATTAACACACACACTCACACATTCATTTTAAAAAAACATAAAAAAAGAGGAACTCGCTCAACGCACGGAATCCCGACTAGTTATATGAAAAAGAGGATACCAAGATCCTAATTTGTTTTTATGGTACACTTTCATTACTCTCATGGGTAGTCAATTGCCAATATTTCCTTGCTAGTCTAATATCGGAGCTACCGAAGGATTGATCTTTTAAAATTAATGGAAAGTTAAAATGACTCTTTGACCGTTGTTGAAGTTAAATTTTAGCTCCTATTAGGTCATTAGGTGGGTTTTCTGATGGTTTGACAGACATGTAAATCGGTTGTAATGGTGTCCAAGTGTTTAAGATTCTCGCTGCCTCGGAACTTTCTAACACACACCCCTGCTGTATGGTTAAGCTTCTTGTGGCAGCCAGAATGAAGTTTTTTATATTTGCAATCGATAAGCTTTAAGTTGTATGACTTAACTGTGGTTCTTGAGTATCTTTTTAGATTTTATTTGGTTTTTTGTAGGTGGTTTTATTTTTAGAAGATCTAGGATTTGACAGGGAAAACGTGGGTAAGATACTTGGTCGCTGCCCAGAACTTTTTGCTGCTAGCATTGGCAGAACATTGATGAAGAAGGTTGATTTTCTCACTGGTATTGGAATTTCTAAGGAGCACCTTCCTCGAGCTATCAAGAAATATCCTGAGCTTCTTGTTTCAGATGTCGACAGAACCTTACTTCCTCGGTAATGCTTTTGTTCTACTCGTATATTGACTTGAATGTTTCAGTTAACTAAATTTTAGTTTTAAGGAAAACAATCGAGGGGAGAGAATAAATTATTCGAATTAAGAGGGCTCAGGATCTCACCTTGAGGTCTTGGGTTCGAATACAGAGAGTGTGTTTTTTGTAAGAGCCTGAGACAGCCGGGGGTTTTACCTGCTCCGCTTCAGCCCGCAAGGGGTGGTTTGGCGACGGGGTTTCCAATGATTTCAAAACAAAAAATCCTGGGATTCTATGATGTATGATATCAATATGGATAAAGTTGCATAAACTCTTCTGTTCCTCTTTTTCTGATATCTAATGTATTAAATTTTTTATTTTATTTTTAAAGTACAAATATCTGGAGAACATTATTTTGGCTTATCTATCATGATGAATACTGGTGGTGTTTGAAATAAGGTATTAATAAAGAGCCAGGGTTTGTTTTGAATACAAATATTTTTACATTAAGATAGCTCATTCAAATATTTTTGCTTCTAGACAAAGTCAGACTCAGAAAACTTGTTCTTTCTATTGAGGATGTCTTCTTGGTAAGTGTTAAGTTAGGAAAAAACAAAACATTTTAATGTTACGGATAAAGTTGTATTCACACATCATGTGTGAAAAAAATGAGGAACCACTGTATTCTTGGTACATTTTGTGGCTAAATCTAGTTTTGTTGCTAACAGGATAAAGTACTTGATGGAAATAGGGTTATCAAAGAGGGAAATTGCATTCATGGTCCGAAGGTTCTCTCCGTTATTAGGGTACAGCATCGATGAGGTATTTAGACCAAAGCTAGCGTTCCTCATCAACACGATGGAAAAGCCGCTGCGGGACGTGGTGGATTATCCAAGGTATTTTAGCTATTCATTGGAAAAGAAGATAAAGCCCAGATTTTGGGTGTTAAAAGGAAGGAATATTGAATGTAGCTTAGAAGATATGCTAGGTAAAAATGATGACGAGTTCGCCACCGAATTTTTGGGTGATGGAAGGATGTTGTGTCCCTCCTGCCCATTTTTCATCAATAGTTTTTTTAAGCTTTCTTGTAACATAATAGTTTTACATGTAAATATTAGACCGTTACTGATAATCTGTAAATAACAAATCAAAGTTGGTGCATGTTTGGTTATAATACTCTTAGGAATCAATTATGGCTTTGCCCAACATAGGAGCTATAGTTAGAAATTCAAATGGTGATGTAATGGTGGCCTCAATTAATTATCAGAATCCTCATAGTGATCTGGAAATTAGGCGAGGCCATGGTTGTTCGAAAGAATATTATATTCTAAAAGCTCATCGTTACCCGCTTATGCCGCCGGACAAACTCATCCAGCTAATCAATTATTCTAAAAAATTTGATTTTAATGGATGAGTAGTTTTGATGAAAAAATAGAAAGAACTAACATGTTATAAATAATTTTATTTAATTAAAAAATTATATAAACAAAAATTATTGAATTTTGGTTTCCTGATTTTTAAAAATTAAACAAAAATAAACTGGTTGGGGTCGGTTTTCCGATTTTAATTGATTTTTATCAATTTTGACAGATTTTTTAAGTTGATTTTTACTACTTTTCTGAATCGGACTCACTACCCGGTTCTCGATTTGAATGTGTAATGACCAAATTTTACATCATCATCGTTAAAGCTATTTCTCAGTAACTTAGGTGAGATTTTTTCCCAACTCGGGGAAAATTCTGGAGATAGACTTAGTGGGCCCGTGGGCTATATTCGGAAATGGGCCTAACATTATTAAAGGCCCAAATCAAAAACAAAGCTCATTAATAATAACATTGCATTTAAGTCCCCAAATGGGCCTAACATTATTTAAGGCAGCAAAGATTTGCTTAAAGTTTGAGTTATCCGATTGACAAACCGTAAAAAATTTTGAGTAAACTAGATACATAATAGAGTAACAATATTCAACAATTAGAATTTTTGGGATTGACATAAATTCTGAATGAATTTCTAAAATTAGCTGCTCTGCAATTCACTGTATCCTATTTTATGTCCGAACACCCCCTGAAATTTGGTTTATAACTTGAGTTTCAGTAATCGAAATCGAAATACGTAAAAAAACGATATAAACTAGACACATTAAGATCCTCATATTAAAATTTCAGCCGTTGTTTCATTTCCAATTAATTGCAATGAATCTCCAAAGTTAGCAGTTGAACAGTGAATTGTTCAGTGGCTAAGTAAAGTCTTAGTTTCAGCTGCTGCACTTGCAACTTCAAACGTAGGTCCGTAAAATTCGTAGGTAACCTAGATACTTCAAATATGCAACGAATTTGAGTATCCATGCATTGTATATTCTATTATACTTTTCGAGAAGTATTTCGAATTATAAAATTTAACGATTGACTTGATTATAGATTGACAACAAGATTTCCGTCGGGATGCCCCGCCGTGAAGCGCCTTTGGTTTCTATAGCACTGTAAATGGAGTACTTGTTTTCAAAATTTATTTATTTACTCAGCTATTTTTGATTATTTTTAGCACTTATATGATTTTTAATTGAGATTTATCAAATTATCGATTTAATGCGATTTAGAAAGACGAATACGAGATTTCTACGAGACTGATAATCGAGCATAAATATTTTTGATAAGTTTGTGATCATTGGAATCGACAAATCCCATGACATGTGCACACGTAGTTTCAAAACTCGAGACCAGGGAAGCGGCGATACGTAATGCCCTTGGATCCCCATCTACCTCAAATGGGACATTCCTAAGTGCAGCTCCAATGATTTGGGGGACAATGATACGTAACGCGCCAAGACACTGGCTTAGATGTTTGGGGGAGACAACGATACATAACGTCCACATGCGTCAGATTTTCTACAGTTTACCTACAACTTTGAGATTTCAGGTTTTCTAATGTTGTTTTCCGACAAAGATTGTTAGGATAAACTAGTTTATACTTTTATGAGTTCAAAGCAACATTTTACAATAGAGTTGATTTTTGTGATTGATTTATGTTTTCTTATAGCTCCACTCATTGAGTTCACTAGGACTCACCCCCTTCACTCTACAGTTTTGGAGGATCCTTCAGCTGGTGAGCCACATGTTATTTTTTTGGAGACATGGCTCAAGGATAGGAGCAGCACTACAGTCACTAGTTGTGTCGGTCCGCCATATCGGGCTTACATTTGCATAGAATGTGGTTTATAATTTTGATCCATGACAGTTCTGAAATAGTTTGGTTTGGTTGTAAAAGTTTAGCTAGTTTATATTTACAACTAGTATTGTGCCCGCGCAATTCGCGGGTTGTTTTTGATTTTTTCAACCATGATTTCCTAAAATTTAAAATGCATGAACTTAATTAAAAAAAAGCTTAGGATGGATGAAGAGAGAAATTATATCCATTGAATTTAGGAATACCCAATTATTAATATAGATAATAAATTAATAAATTGACAATGGGGATAAGAAGCAGACTTCTATGTTCTTCCAGTTTATGTCATACCATACGATCTGTTATATAAATAAGCAAATGCTCCATTCCATTATTGATAGCAATAGTATGGCCGATCAGTGTAGGTATAATGGTAGATGTTTGGGACCAAATTATAATTATTTTTTTCCGCTTTTGTATTAAGCTTATCGATGGTTCATTGAAATAAACCATCAGATCAAATCTCGATATACGAAATGTACTGGTCTCAACACTTTTTACTAACCGACCAGTGTTAGAAAATCTCAACTTGAAACTTTATCTGAGAATATACCTCTAGTAGTGACACTTTCAAATGTCAATTAAAAGCATCATTGTAACTATATATATATATTCTCGAGTTTTTGTCTAATGTATACATCACTAAATCTTAATTAGTTTCAATCTAATCTAAATTATATTGAATATGTATATAAAAGACAAGAGGTGCAACCATTAAATAGGTAATATTATGGAAAAAAAATGATTTTTCATATTCATGAATCAACCATAAATACGATACAGATTGACAATCAAAGCACCAACCCCAACAAGTAGTCCTAAAGTTGCTACGTCATACATACTACATAATAGAGGTGTTCATAGGGTCGGGTCGACCCGCGACCTGACCCGATCCGACCGACCCGGAAGGTCGGATCGGGTCACGGGTTTTGGGCAGCAAACTCGGGTTTTGACCCACCCTACCCGATGTAAAATATATTATAATTATAACATATATTTTTAATGGTTTAATGGTGATGAGAAAGTCTTGTGGCTGGAGTGGCAAAGTTTTCTCATTGGTCTTGAAGTAGTGCCAAGTTTGAATCCCACATCACAATTCTAATTTTATTTTTCCCTTCTTTTCTAAAAAAAAAAAATATGTTGTTGCTTCTGGTAGGATTCAAACTTGTGATTAAATACAAATTTATCCTAGATTTTACCACTTCAACTACACATATAATCAACAAAAATATAAAATATATATATTATGTTCACTACAGATTATGTGACCCGACCCGCTGTTTTTTTGACCCGATCCGTTGTGACCCGACCCGCGCGGGTCAACTCCTTAAATTTCGGGTTTCAGGTCAAAAGACCCGAATGACCCGACCCGATCGGGTCACAAAAAACATTGAAAAACCCGACCCGACCCGACCCGTGAACACCCCTACTACATACACATGAAAATGTGATTGTGCTCATGAAAATGTGATTATTATTACTAAAATGTGACTGAGCTCATTGAAACCTGACAGAACTCATTAAAATGTGACTAATCTCAATAAAATGTGACTGAACACGTAGAAAATATAACTATGACTATACTCACTAGAATGTGACTGTCTTTTTTGAATGATTTTTCTCATCAAAATATATCAATAATGATACTAATGTTTATTATTTATAAATCGGTAATATGTATTTTTTATGATCAAATATTTATATTTTGAGATATATTTATTTTTTTTTATTAAAATTAGAGGAAAGAGAAAATACAACTGACGCATTAAATAAATAGATTTTTATTCATTAAAATGCAAATCCACTCCTCATTCTTTCTAGGAGAGTGTACATCACTTGTGGATTAATAATAACAAAATCTATTAAATAATAAAACATCAGGCTTTTTAATAATTTCTTATTTTAAAATTATCTATTACATTTTTTTAAACTACATTAGAAAAACACATTTACAGTTCTTTTACTAGTAATAATTTAACTATTAATATTATGAGTTTTCTTTTAATTTTACAAAAGTATCCCACCTAAGTTTTAAAACTATGCTAATAATCCAACTGACAATGAAACTATTATATATCGTTTTCATAACATGAATTCCTAGTGAGTAGTAAAAACATTAGGAAACAAATATATATTTCGACGTTAAAAATGTATTACTTGCGTTAAAATAATTTTCGATGTAAATGATCTAATTCTTTAATGTCGAATATTGATTTTTGACGCAAAAATTTATCTTTTGCGACGAATTATTTTTGAATAGTAAAAGTAACATTTCTTTTTCATATATGAATTTTCCAGGAGTGAGTTCGGAATTCAAAAGACTAGAAGCAGCAAACCATAGACTATTAATATTGTGACAAAAGGAAAAGACATTATCATAAAGTTAATGAAAATGGAAGACTAGATAAATTGATCAAGATTGTAATAAATTTTGAACATATCCCAACTGAATAAAATTTCTATCTAAGTTTTTGGATTCTCATGGGCTGCCCTAAGAAATCTTGAATTTTATAGGGTCCTAAACGAATACTTAAAATAAAGCATCTACCGATAAATGATAAAAAATAAATAAATTATATTATATATTATATATTGAAAATTGAAATTTCTCTTCATTCGAGACCACTAATTTTGAATTAAATTCGAAGATTCCAATTGACCGCTTGCCCAGGACCACCTCTCTTCTGACTATAAAATTTACCAAAGCTAATAATAATAACTCATTGTAATCTTTATTGTATCACCATGATCATCTTGTCCAAATTTGTATATAAAGCAGAAAGTGGGTTTCAGCTATTGTGTTTGAGTTTCATAAGGTGAGAAAAGGGCCATTCATGGCAAGATGCCAAAAGATTTTGGCCGTCGAAATCATCTTTTAAATGGTAAATTAATTAGTAAGAAGATACTTAAAAAAAATAAACACTCTTATTATAGTTACTACATAACTTGCATTATTTGCAATATGTTAGTGGAGGAAGCACTACAATATTAATAGCTTTCATTTAAAATATGAAAAAGCACATTTTTAGCAAATTTAGAATTACTTTCAAACCCTCACTCAATAATTCAATTGATTCTTGGTTGTGTTTAAACTTCAAAAATTATAAGAAGCAAACCACAAGCACATACACAATTTGCAAACAAAATCACAAATGAATTACTCTTCAGCTTACACTACAACTCTTTTCCTCTCTCTCTTGATTTTTGTTGCTGAAAGTCGAAAATTCTTCCAAAATTATGCAACATTTAATGAAGGAACAAGATGGGCAGTTCTAGTTGCCGGATCAAATACTTTCGGAAATTATCGACACCAGGTTATTTATTTATTATTATTATTTTATAAACATGTATTGTGGGATCATATTCCTAACCTAATCATCAATAATAATTTATCATTATTACTGATTATATATAAATTTTTCTTTTATGTTTCAGGCTAATGTATGTCATGCATATCACAATTTTTTGCTGTGATTCTTGGAAACAAAACTGCTCTTAGTGGGGGAAGTGGAAAGGTTGTGGAGAGTGGACCAAATGACCATATTTTTATTTTTTACACTGATCATGGAGCTCCAGGTTTGGTCGGTAAGAAACTTTATTTAATTATCAAACTTCAAATTGAATTTACATATCACATTATAAATTAATTTATTTTTCTTTGACCTTTACGATAAATTAATTTTCTATTTTTATTGAACTCCTCTTCTGTTCATTTAGAAGTTTCATATAAAAAAAATGGAAGGAACATTCATGTACTAGGTTACTGTTTTATTGTTGCAATAAGTTTATGTCAGACTGCAGCAAACTTTTTTCCGATATTGGTTTCAATCAATTGGGTTTTGAAGATATTGTATAAAATTGTAATATAAGAATTTAAGACCAAAATTGAAGAAATTAAAAAATATTAGGGTTTATGACATGGGTGTAGGTAGTAAATATATGTTATTTGATTTATAAATTTGTCCTTAAAGTAACTTTTGGAGTGCAAATAATATCATTTTTTTTTTTAAATTAATTATTAGGTAATTTATCTTGAAGCTTGTGAATCCGGAAGCATGTTTGATGGGCTTCTTTCCGAAAAAATGAATATATATGCAGTCACATCTTCAAAACCAGACGAGGATAGCTGGGCACTTTATTGCCCTGGTGGCTCTTATCCTTCTCCTCCCCAAGAGTTTGCTACTTGTTTGGGTGACTTGTTCAGTGCTTCTTGGCTACAAGACAGGTTTCTAATAATTAATTACACATAATTCTTCAGGATTATACCCAGATTAATATTCAACACTTTCTCTTCTGGCTCGCAGCGAAACACATGATTTGCAAAAGGAAACCCTAGAGCAACAATATGGAGTGGTAACAAACTTCAGAAAATATTTAAACTTTCTCCAGACCTTGCTTGTAACGAGAGTCTTAATATTTTTTTCTCTCTTTCTGTTGATTTTAACAGGTTCGAAGAAGGACATTAGTTGATTATATAGACTTTAGCTCTCATGTTATGAGATATGGAAGCATGGAGCTAAGTAAAGAGTCAGTGTTTACTTACATCGGTACAAATCCTGATAATGACAATTTTACATTAAAGAGTGAAGAATTTTCTTATTCTTCATCAACCTCTACTGAAACTATGACAATGAGAGCTGTTAGTCAACGTGATGCACCACTTCATTATCTTTGGCACAGGGTAATTTAATTAATCTTATTTTTGTTTAATAATGTATTAGAATTTTAACCCGAAACAATAGAAATTAAACCGACCAAATTGTATAATTTTGATCTTTCAATTATATAATATTCTTTGCAGTTCAATAAATCAGCTGAAGGTTCTAATGAGAAGATTGAAGCTCAAAAGCAATTACAAAATGAAATTTCTCGTAGGCATCAAGTGGATCATAATATACAGCATATTGTAGCGAAAGCTTTTGGGGAGACAAATGTTTCAAAAATGATAGAATCTGTTCGACCAGCAGGCCAACCTCTTGTAGACGACTGGGATTGCTTGAAGATGCTTGTAAGTTGTATCTTCTATAAATTCGTAATTAATTTTTATACATATGCATATATATATATAAGTAGTTAATAAGTTTTAGTCCACTTGGTCAAGACGCCGGCCACACTACAAGAATTAGACCATTTAGCGTCGAATTGTTTCGACGCCATAAGTGACAATTTCGACGCAAATTATATTTAGCGTCGAAAAAATTAGACGCAAACAATGGACGATAAAATGTCGACGAAAACAACTTTTAGCGTCGAAATAAGTAAATGCGACGCTAAAAAAGAGTAATTCTGCGTCCAATTGATTTCGACGCTAAAGTAAATTTTCGACGCTATATTGTATATTTGGCGACGAAATATATCGACGCAAAAATTCAAACTTTTAGCGTCGAAACATTTCGACGCTAAGTATATTAAAAAAGTATTATATGTAAGCTTATAGCGACCATGTTTTTTACTATTAGCGTCGATATTTGTCGACGCTAAAAGTCACCTTTAGCGTCGAAACTAGTCGACGCTAACATATATTTAAAAAGAAATATATGTGCCATTTTGTATACTATTAGCGTCGAAATATTCGACGCTAAAAGTAAAAATTTATTTTTTTAAAAATTAGTAATTTACTTATTTTTTGGTCTAAAATATTTAATTTAGTTGAAAAAAATGTAATTAATGACGAAATATTATATTGAAATTTGTTTTAGAAAAAAGAAATATTATATTAAATCTATTTGTTCAAAATGTTTATACAAAACTAATATAAAATTAATTACTACTGTGATGGGGGGACGCTCGAGCCCGATGCACCATGACTCATTGAGGCCTCGAACATCTGACGGAAAGCCAGCAGTTGCTGTTCCAACTGCTCCATCTTCTTCTCGTGGTCCATCATCTTCTTCTCGTGGTCCATCATCTTCTCTCTCGTGGTCCACCGTGACCTGTTGTAGCTCTCCTTAGTCTGCTGCAGCTCGTCTTTGGTGGTGACTAACTCGTCTCGAAGAGAGACATTGTCCGAATTACCATTATTGCGTGCAGATGACGTTGGCTTCTTACGAGTGCCAAGACCAACGTTGTAAGCTGTCTGATTCTTGAAAACCATTTGCGACAGCTGCTCATCTGGTATGGGGTCGGTCCCTGTCTCCTGAGTTTGATGTTGGAGTTCCGTCATTTCGTTCTGTTTCAAAAAATAAGTTAATATTAGAATTTGAGAAAAAAATTTAACATATATAATATTAATTATTTTATTTAAAAACTGAAACTTACATAGCAGCGTTCGGCTTCTTCATTTATCCATTTCTTCTTGTCATTGTAATGCGTCACACGGAAAAAATCTGGAAATGATTGCACCTCACCTGTGTTACTCTGTTATAAACATAAAATAAATTCAATATTATTCCAGATAGTAAAAACAATTAACTGTTAAATTTTACGTTAGGATATATTTACCTCAGAATGTTCGGCACGATGTTGGATAAATGGCTTCGAACCTGCACGGTGGTTAAAAACGCAAGTGACTTCGATTTTCCGCATTTGCGTGACATTTATCCTGTATTCACCAACACTGTAAGTACCGAAAACAAAGACAATTATAAATTTCTGTTTATTTCAAAATTTACCTCGTGTTTTTTGCTAGACCAAAGCTCACATAAGAATGTCCAATCTTGTTCCTCTATAAAATCAGGCTTGTGTTGTGGAGCATTTGAAGGTCCATGTTCGTCGAATATTGGTTTCAGGACTTTTGTTCTATAATCTTTATAACTTTTCCCCATGTGGTAGTCAATATATTGTTGGACATTCACTTGGGTCAGATCGAACTCGAACCATTCCTACATGAAATTCGAGTAAAAATAAGTATCAAATAAAAATGTTAAATAACAAACAATATCGAAAACTTACAAGTAGCGAAGGGAATAGCTGGTTCATTTTTGTCTCCCACGGTATCTTTCTCCAAGATACGTAGTTTTGGGGAGCTTCATATCGAGCTGTAGCTCCTATGGCTGTATTAAACGCTGAATTATGTTGTCCGACTTGAGTGTGTCCATCCTCTGATATCTGTATTCGAATACGGCCGTGAGCCTTAACGTACTTAGCCAACCCCAGGCCACGGGTGCGTCCTCGACCCTTCACTGTACTGGACTCACCTGTGCTAGCAGAGAAATCACCAGGGCCAGTTGCCCTTGTTGATGTAGATGGAGTCGCGGTAGCCCGTTTGCGATTGCCCGTGCCATCTGCAAAACCCGTCGCATTAGCATCATCAAATTCCAAAGTTCTTATACATATACATACATATCCATACAAGTCAATACAACTTAACAAAAGCGCTTATCACATCGAATGCTCACTTTCGTAAGTTTCGAATTCCAAAACACATACAAACATTCCAAAACACATACTATATAACTATACGAAGTTTCGAATTCCAAAACACATACTGTACTAATGGACGACGAAGTTAAACGGAAAACCATCGGGGGCTGCCTGTTCTGCCCAGAATTCTGGGCCTGCCTGGTCTGCTCCCAGAATTCTGCCGTCCCCGTCCCTTAATTCGTCGATCATCATCCTTCATTCATATCATATTCGTCCCTCTAATTTCGATAAAATCATCATCAACCATCAACAATAATCATCAACAAAATCATCACAATCATCAACAACAATCATTGTCATCAACAACAATCAACAACAAGTATCATCATAACAATAATCATCATCATTCATCATCAACAAGCATCATCAACAATAATCATCATCATTCATCATCAACATAATCATCATCATTCATCATCATCAACATTCATCATCATCAAGCATCAAATAAAATCAAAAAGTGAGACTCACCTTAAATTTGTTGCTTGCAATGAGTATAAGCCGAGAATTGCAGGAGAAATGCAAGGTTGGGCGAATTTGGGTCGTTTGCGCAGAAGAGAAGAGGTCTCTGGTTTTAGGGATTTGGACGACATTTAGCGTCGAATTACAGTCTTTTAGCGTCGAAAAATTCGACGCTAATAATTAGGCGGTCAATTAAATTTAGGGTTATTTTCCCGGGAAATTAAATTTTTCATATTTAGCGTCGAATAACAACATTCGACGCTAATATCACCTTTAGCGTCGAAATAAATTCATTTTAGCGTCCACAATTTCGACGCTAAAAAATTGGCGGTTTATTAAAATTTTGGGTTTTTTTCCGGGAAATTTAAGACATATAGCGTCGAATAATTGCGACGCCAAATGTAAACAATTTCGACGCTAAATGTGTATCATTAAAAATAATAATAATTTCGACGCCAAATGTAAACAATTTCGACGCTAAATGTGTATCATTAAAAATAATAATTGAAAACAAATATATCATAGTTATACTATTAATCATTACGTTAATATTTCAATCATATCTAAAGCGTAATTAAAATCAACAACCATACATTAATCCATATAAATTATTCATCCATTACAAAATACTGTAACTTCATAATTAATCACTATTATCGTCGGTATTTGAGGATTCGTGACTGGAATCGAAGTCATCTTCAGTGTCAAATTGTTCTTCACTTGCTACTTCAACGCTCACTTCAGAATGAGGAATTAGCTCAACGTCTGTACTAGCTCGAGTTAATGTGATATTTTCAGGAACGTTGACAGTTGGTCCAACAAATATCTGTTCAGGAACTTCAAAATTGCCTGAGACTTCTTGTGTTTCATCTGATATGTCAACTCTATCTTTCTCCTGCGTGTCCCAAATGGCCCTATGTTGTAACTTTTCTACCACCATCCATCCAGTTCCTAACTTAGGATCAGGTATATATATCACTGAACGTGCTTGGGTACAAAAAATGTATGGATCATTCTTGTACCAACAACGTTGAACATTAATTGACGTGAGATGATTACTAACTTGAATTCTCCTCTTTCTGGCATTAGTGTCAAACCACTTACATTGGAATAGCACAGTATGTCGTCTGGGTCGATATATGAACTCAATGACCGATTGCAATACGCCGTAGAAGTCAATTACATCTGAGCCGTGTTCTCCTTGGACTACAATTCCAGAATTTTGAGTCACATGATTAACATCTCGCTGTTCGGTATGAAATCTAACTCCGTTGACAATACATCCACTGTACTCATACGCCTGCATTTGAGGCCCATAAGCCAAAGAAACCAACGAGGATTGCGAGTCCAATTGACCATTTTCCACTTGATTAATAATCTGACAATGAAATATATGTGTTAATATAACAAACTGAAATGTCTAATGTTAGGATCAAAATAAATATAAAATATTATAACTTACAGTTGTCTCAAACCATTTAGGAAATTCTTTTTTGTGGGTTTCATCAACATTATGGTCACCAGCAATTTGTAGCATTGTTAGATGTTGCCTACAATAAATTATCACGGTTAATGTATGGAAAAAATTCAGTAATGATGCACCAGAAAAACTTACATTAAATATGGTTGCACTTCATCACAATTACTCAATATAAACCAATGCGCACGTTGAACTTCCTGACGGGTTAGTAATTTGACACCTACTGCCCCAAATGGTCTGTAATTTTGACGGAACACTGTGATCTCTTGGCTATTACTTGCATCTCCATCATAATTTCGTGGCCGACGATTGAAATGAGTTTCAATATTCTGCATGTACATCGAACAAAATGTTATTGCTTCATTTATTATAACAGCTTCAGCTATTGAACCTTCAGGTCGTGCCTTGTTTTTGACATATTGTTTGTAATCTCCCAAAGCTCTGCAGATATGACAACAAGTTTGCATTAACACTAAATTCTATGCACAAAAAAACGGTTACAAATTTTCTTATATAAAACTGTATATATATATATATATATATACCTCTCTCAATGGGATACATCCATCTGTAATGGACAGGACCTCCCTTTCTAGCTTCATCCGGTAAATGCACAGCCAGATGTACCATGACATCAAAGAAAGCGGGTGGCAAAATTCGCTCCAGCTTGCATAGGATTATCACGATTCCTTGCTCAAGGTCGTCAATAACAGATGTGCTTAATGTCCTCTGACACAATTGTTTAAAGAAGCCACATAGATCAAGTACGGCGTCACATACATTCGGGGGGAGATAAGGTCGAATGCCAACAGGAAGGAGAATCTCGAGCAGCACATGACAATCGTGACTCTTTAATCCCGTTATTGTATCATCTCTGACCCAACGCCCAATATTGGATGCATAATTATCAGGGAATTTAACCATTTTCAGCCAATCACAGAATGATTTTCTCTCCGATTGATTGAGCACATAACTAGCAGGAGGCTTAATAAAACCTCGAGAGGAGTCTTGTAAATGCAATTCACTGCGAATTCTAAGATCTTGTAGGTCCAATCTAGCATTTACAGTGTCTTTTGTCTTACCCCCCGGAATATTGAATAGTGTACCCACTAAACTCTCACAAATATTTTTCTCTATATGCATTACATCCAAATTATGTCGCAAACTCAGAGTCCCCCAATATTCTAACTCAAAGAAAATACTTTTTCCTGTCCAATTCAACTCTTCAGGTAACCGTTTTCGATTTTTATCTCTATTATTAGGATGTTTACCTGGTGTGCTGTCTTTCAGATGTTGATGTTGGCAAAGTATGTCAAATGCAGACAATCGATTGGGCTTACTCTGAGGTTCATGTTGCCCGTTAAATAATTTACTCCTCCGCCAAGGATGACTCGACTCAAGAAATCTCCTGTGGCCCGTGTATCCGATTTTATTCCGTAATCGTTGCGAAGGTGTATGATCCGCACAAACTGGACATGCCATGTATCCCTTAGTGCTCCATCCAGATAATGAACCATAGGCTGGAAAATCATTAATGGTCCATAATAATGCGGCATGCATCTGAAAATACTGCTCTGAAGCTGCATCATAGGTATGCACACCCACATTCCATAATGTTTGTAACTCCTCGATCAATGGTCTCAAGTAAATATTTATATCTTTACCAGGTGAACGTGGACCAGGGATAAGCAATGACATAAACATGAACGGATCCTTCATACATTTCCATGGAGGTAAGTTATATGGAATGACAATAACGGGCCAGATGCTATAAGAGTTGTACATATTCCCAAATGGGTTAAAACCATCAGAGGCAATACCTAACCTGACATTACGGGGGTCCTCTGCGAAACGAGGGTACATGTCATCAAATTCCTTCCATTCGGTTCCTTCCGCACCGATCCTCTTTTCATGATGCCACATCATATCAGTCGCTGTGTGTCGTGACATGAACAATCTCTGCAGCCTGGGCGTTAAAGGGAAATATCGCAATATCTTTTGAGGCACTTTCTTCCCCATACCACGGACTTTGTACCGACTTTCACCACATATCGGACAATGTTCAAGTGATTCATACTCGGCACGAAATAATACACAATCAAACTTACAAGCATGAATGGATTCATACCCCATTCCCAGATCACGCAACATTTTCTTTGCCTCGTAGTACGACTTAGGCAATTCGCTTCCAACCGGTAACATTTGGGCCAGTAACTCTAACATCATATCGATACTTTTGTTGGTCATTCTGTTGATCACTTTAATGTGTAATAATTTCACAACGAAATTCAAGATCGACATTCCAGCACCTTCGAATGGAATTTTTTTTTTGCCTCATCAAGTAGTTCACTAAATAAATTTTGATCATTTCCACTTAACACTGGCATGTCGCCACTAACACTATGACCAAGTTGTGGACCTTGTAAGTCATGCAAAATATCGGCGATCTCATCGTTTGCAGGTTGATTGTAACTACTGCTCCCTTCACCGACATCATAAAACCGTGACTGAGAATTATACTGCTCACCGTGATAAATCCACGTACGGTAAGTTGGTGATATTCCTGGCATGTATAAATGATTATGAACTTCATCTAACCGCTTCCTTTTCCTATTCAAACAATTTGCACATGGACAACGAACACGACCTTCTGCATCAATGTGTTGCTTTGCGACTTCCATAAACTCAGACACTCCATTACGATATTCAACACTCAATATCCAGAGAGCTCATCCAATTTCTATCCATTTCAGCAGAATACCTAAATATAATAATATAATCATTAGATATCATTTTACAGTAATCAACATTACTAATTCAGTAATACTTAATTTAAGCATATATATATATATATATATATTTGGTTGATAAATTAAATAGTTTACAAAAAATTTATATTTTATTAATTAATATACTTACTCTACATATATGAATCATAAATCACTAACAAACAGCATATAAACAACATATATAATCATAAAAATTGAAAATAATAAAGAAATATGAAACAAGAATTACCTTATCGGAAATTGATTACAATTTTATTGAAAATTTTTAGGAGAGATGTGAGGATGTAGAGGAGAAATTCTGAGATTTCAGAGGATGAAAATGAAGAGAATGAGAGAAAAAACAGAGGGGGAGAAGGGTTGGTGACCTTCTGCATTTTAATCTATCTTTAGCGTCGAATAAGGAAATTCGACGCTAAATTTTACTATTTTTAGCGTCGAATACGTTATGTCGACGCTAATTGTTGATATTTAGCGTCGAATTTAATTTAGACGCGAAAGAATCAAGGATCTGTCGGTGGAAATTTCATAACTATTCAGCGTCGCAAATATTTCGACGCTAAAAGTATTATCTTTGGCGTCGATTATACATAATCGACGCCAATTGTGTTAGTTTTTTAGCGTCGAAAAGGTTTTTTCGACGCTGAATATTATACTGTTAGCGTCGAATTTAACTTAGACGCGAAAGAGTCAGGGTTTGTCGGTGGAAACTTTATAAACCTTTAGCGACTATATTTGTTTCGACGCTAAAAGTATATTTGTTGGCGTCGACACGTTATTTCGACGCTAAAAGTGTAATATTTGGCGCCAAAAATTATTGCAATAATATAATTATTCAGCGTCGAATACTATTCGACGCTAAAGTTCTGTATTTAGCGTCGAAAATAGTTTTCGACGCGAAAACATTAATATTCTGCGTCGACAATTTATTCCGTCGCTAAATATTTGACATATAGCGTCGAAACATTTTCGACGCTAAATATCACTTTTAGCGTCGAAAACACATTCGACGCTAAATATTTGGACGCTAAAAGCCATAATTCTTGTAGTGGCCCTAAAGCAGTTCTTGAGTTCTTCATGATATTGTGAGTTAATAAAGAACTCATGTAATTATTAATTTTCGAATACAAGTTTATCAGCCTTCGTCTCTTATTCTCATCCCTTTTGTGACCTAATCAATGGTTCCGTCAAACGAAAATTAATATCTAAAGATGAAATATGAGCGTTTAGATTATCTTATTTTTTATAATAATATATATGTGTGTGTATGTATAAGTTGTTAATTTGGTAGATTATTACAATTAATTATTGCCTTCGTGTTTGATATTTTATATAGGTGAGAATTTATGGGGAAATTTGTGGATCATTATCGATATATGGAAAGAAGTACACAAGAGGAATGGCCAATATGTGCAATGCTGGGATCAATGAAGAGCAGATGACTTTGGCATCCACTCAAACTTGTTTGAAGAACAATCCAACTTCTTTGAGCTCCCTTCCAAATGAAGCACATTGATGATCTTTGATATTTTTACAGATAATTTAGAAATAATTGAAATAAATAAGAATAAAACCTAACAATTTGTTGGGAAAATATCAGACTAAATGTTTTGCTAAACATTTATCATTATAAAACAGCAATGGATGATTAAATATCAGACTGAATGTTTTGCTAAATTTAGTGAGTTTCCAGTTGAACTGAACTAGTTTTCACAGAGCTGTTTTGGGTTGTTATGACTTTTCCCCTTTATTCAAATCTGAGATTTATTTATTTATTTTTAAATAACTTTGTCTATTTAAAAAAATTCCTAGTAATAACCGGCTAAGGGTTTTTTTTTTTACTTTTGTGTCTCCTAATCCCATTAGAAGTGTTATTTAAATAATAGGATTCCATATCCAATTAAATAACTATCATTTGTTATTTTGGGTGACTCCCGGTTGGGGGCGGGTTGGGAATTGGGAGTTGGGAATTTCGGATACTAAGATTTTAAATTTAAGTTTTTAAATAATTATTATTGTAATGCGTCACTCGGAAAAATCTGGAAATGATTGCACCTCACCTGTGCTACTCTGCTAAAAACTAAAAATACATGTACTATTATTCCACATTAGTAAAAATAATGAACTGTTAAATTTCAGGTTAGGATATATTTACCTCAGAATGTTCGGCACGATGTTGGATAAATGGCTTCGAACCTCCACGGTGGTTAAAACGGAAGTGACTTCGATTCTCCGCATTTGAGTGACATTTATTCTGCATTTAAAAACACTGTAAGTACCAAAAACAAAGAGAATTATAAATTTATGTTTATTTTAAAATTTACCTCGTGTTTCTCGCTAGACCAAATCTCATACAAAAATGTCCAGTCTTGCTCCTCTATAAAATCAGGCTTATGTTGTGGAGCATCCGAAGGTCCATGTTTGTCGAATATTGGTTTCAGGACTTTTGTCCTATAATCCTTATAACTTTTCCCCATGTGGTAGTCAATATACTGTTGTACATTAACTTTGGTAAGATCGAAATCGAACCACTCCTACAGGAATAGCAACCAAGTAAAAATGAGTATAAAATAAAAATTTTAACTAACAAACAATATCGAAAACTTAATACCGTAAGGAAACTCACAAGCAGCGAAGGGAAGAGTTGGTTGATTTTCATCTCCCACAGTATATTTCTCCAAGAAACGTAGTTTCGGGGAGCTTCAAACCGAGCTGCAGCACCTATGGCTGTAGTAAACGCTGAATTATGTGTGGTCCAATTTATCTTTGTCCATAATCTGATATCTCAATCCGGATACGGCCGTGAGCCTTAACGTGCTTAGCCAACCCCAGGCCACAGGTGCGTCCTCGCCCTTCGCTGTACTCGAGTCACCTGTGCTAGCAGAGACTCCAGCAAGGGCATCTATCCTTGCAGATGTAGATGGAGTCGCATTAGCCCGTCTGCGATTGCCCGGTGCCATATGCAAAATAACAATCTCTATCAAGACGACATTATCAATGACAAAAAAATTAATCATAATGATGCTAATGAATGTCCGACATGGTAAATCCATCTCTATCAAGACGACAGACCCATTCTCTGTATTATCAATAGGATCAATTAGAATAAGTAGCACACTCATATTCCAGAAATATAGAAACAAAAAAATTTCATACCCATTACCATATAAATATGGGCATCATCAAGATGTAAAGGTCTACACCTCTGAAAACACCAAAACCACATAATAAAATGATAAGAAAGAACTAACATTATTTTTAGTATTTGAAACTCAAGCTTCGGTCATTTAATGGACATGTAGCAGAGAAGGTTAAGCGTTTTTCAACCAAAACACAAGCTCCAACCACAATTGACAGTTCTATTCTCAATCATTCCATTATGCCCTGTTTTCAATTTTCTTTTTTTTTTTAATAACATGGAATTCTTCAGTTTCTAAGAAACTCGGAAAACTATAAGCATAACGATCACAATGTTTATAACAGTTTCAGTTTCAGAAAAGCATATAGATTATAGAGTAGCCAAATCTGGTTTAGACACAGACACATATAGAGTAACCAAATTCGGTTTAAGCAAACACACATAAGAAAAAAACTTAAATAACTTGTTTGAAATCATGTACTAAAACAAGCCAAAATCAAATAACATGAAAACACATAAATGATAAATATTTAATTCAAAATTCTACATTTAAAAAAGAAAAGAAAACTTACAATGATTCGGCATTCAATCCTCAAATCCTTCTGCTCAAAAAGCCAAATCTGAATGCGAGCTTTCTAAATAAATCCAAACCAAAAGTAGCAAAATTTAGCCAAAATCACAAAACCTAATCAACCAAGAAAATAAATTAAAAAATTTGAAGCAGGCCCAGCAATTATATTTCCAAATCGGAAATATTCGGAAAGTTCCTCTAAATGCTGCAAAAACAAGTGAGAGTTGAAGATTGAAGCTGGTGAAGCAGAGAGAATGAGGGAAGCAGCAATTCGGTGAAGCAGAGAAGAATGAGGGGAAACTAAAATTAGGGATTTTAATAACCCTTTAGCGTCAAAATTGATTGATTTTAACGTCAAATATTTCGACGCTAAAACAATGGCGGTAACTGAAAAAACATGGTAATTTTTTCGAAGAAAAATTAATTTCTTACCTTCAGCGTCGAAATACTAAATGGACGCTAAAAGACTAACCTTTAGCGTCAATTAATTTATTTCGACGCTAAATATTATGATTTTAGCGTCGATTATGTATTTCGACGCTAAAGGTAAGAAATTTTAGTGTCGATTTGTTTTTTCGACGATAAATGTGACATATAATAATAATAATATGATAATAAATTAAATTAATAATAACAAAAACAACCATTCAACCATGATATACTAATATATCATGACAACAATAACACTAATCATCCATGATGATAATAATTCAAAACAACAACAACCATCCATTATAATAGTAAAACTTATTCATCTATCACATCATATACTAACTAGATTAGTCACTATTATCTTCGGTATTTGAGGATTCGTGACTGGACTCGAAGTCATCTTCAGTGTCGAATTCTTCTTCATTTGCTGCTTCCATACTAACTTGAGAATGAGGAATTATCTCAACGTCGTGTTCTGTCTCGAGTTAAACGTGATATTTTCAGGAACGGTGACATTGGTAATGAAATATCTGTTTAGGAAACTTCAAAGTTGTCAGAGACTTGTTGTGCTTCATCTGATATTTCAACACTATCTTTCTCCTGCGTGTCCCAAATGCCCATATGTTGTAACTTTTCTACCACCATCCATCCATTTCCTAGCTTTGGATCAGATATATATATCACAGACCGTGCTTGGGTACAAAAAATATATGGATCATTCTTATACCAATAACGTTGAACATTAATTGACGTTAGATGATTACTAACTTGAATTCTCCTCTTTATGGCATTTGTGTCAAACCACTTGCATTCTCTCTGATTGAGTTAGCACGTAACTGGCAGGTGGCTTAATAAGACCTCGAGGAGTGACCTGTAAATGCAATTCACTGCGAATTCTAAGATCTTGTATGTACAATCTAGCATTGACAATGTATTTCCTCTTACCCGAAATATTGAAGAGTGTGCCCACTAAACTCTCGCATATGTTTTTTCTATAGCATTACATCCAAATTATGTCGCAGACTCAGACTCCCCCAATATTCTAACTCAAAGAAAATACTATTTCCTGTCCAATTCAACTTTTCAGGTTGACGTTTTTGATTTTTATCTCTATTATTAGGATGTTTCCCTAGTGTGCTGTCTCTGAGATGTTGATGTTGGCAAAGTATGTCAAATCTAGACAATGGACTGGGCATACTCTGAGGTTTTTATTGACCGTTGAATAATTTACTCCTCCGCCAATGATGACTCAACTCAAGAAATGATGTGCCCTGTGTATCCTATTTTATTCCGTAATCGTTGCGAATGTGTTTGACCCGCACAAACTGGACATGCCATGTATCCCTTAGTGCTCCATCCAGATAATGAACCATAAGCTGGAAAATCATTAATGGTCCATAATAATGCGGCATGCATTTGAAAATACTGCTCAGAAGCTGCATCATAGGTATGCACACCCACATTTCATAATGTTTGTAACTCCTCGATCAATGGTCTCAAGTAAATATTCATATATTTACCAGGGGAACGTGTACCAGGGATAAACAATGACATAAACATGAACGGATCCTTCATACATTTCCATGGAGGTAAGTTATACAGAATAACAATAACGGGCCATATGCTGTAAGAGTTGTACATATTCCCAAATGGGTTAAAACTATCAGAGACGAGACCTAACCTGACATTACGGGAGTCCTCACCGAAACGGGAGTACATGTTATCAAATTCCTTCCACTCGATTCCATCCGCAGGATGTCTAAGTATGCCCTCCGCACCGATCATCTTTTCATGATGCCACATCATGTCAGTCGCTGTGTGTCGTGACATGAACAACCTCTGCAGCATGGGCGTTAATGGGAAATATCGTAATATCTTTTGAGGTACTTTCTTGCCCATACCACGGATTTTGTACTGACTTTCACCATATATCGGACAATATTCAAGTGATTCATACTCGACATGAAATAATACACAGTCATACTTACAAGCATGAATGGATTTATACCTCATTCCCAGACCACGCAATATTTTCTTTGCCTCGTAATACGACTTAGGTAATTCGCTTCCAACCGGTAACATTTGCCCCAGTAACTCTAGCATCATATCAATACTTTTGTTGGTCATTCTGTTGATCACTTTAATGTGAAATAATTTCACAACGAAATTCAAGATCGACATTCCAGCAGCTTCAAATGGAATTTTTTTTACCTCATCAAGTAGTTCACTAAATAAATTTTGATCATTTCCACTTAACACTGGTATGACACCATTAACACTATGACCAAGTTGTGGACCTTGTAAGTCATGCAAAGCATTGATTATCTCATCGTTTGCAGGTTGATTGTAACTACTGCTCCCTTCACCGGAATCAATAAACCGTGATTGAGAATTATACTGCTCACCGTGATAAATCCACGTACGGTAAGTTGGTGATATTCCCGGCATGTATAAATGATTATGAACTTCATCTAACCATTTTTTTTCCTATTCAAACAATTTTTACATGGACACCGAACACGACCTTCTGCATCAATGTATTGCTTTGACGTTTCCATGAACTCATACACTCCATTACGGTATTCAACACTCAATATATCCACCGAGCTCATCCAATTTCTATCCATTTTGGCCAAATATCTAAATAAAAAAATAGCAAATTATTAGACATCATATTACACTCATCAACATCACCAATTCATTAATTATTTATTTAAGCATACACATATATATTTAGTTGATTAATTAATTAGTTTACAGAATAAAATATATTTAGTTAATTAACTAATCTACATATATGCATCATAAACCACTAACACAAAGTATATAATAAACATAATAAAAAAAATGAAAACCATAATTTTTTTTTAGAAAGATTAAACTGAAATACTTAAGTGAGATATATAATTATTCTTTATAAATATAAAGAAAAATAATAAAGATATATGAAAGAAGATTTACCTTATGGAAAATTAATTACAGTTTTATTTAAAATTTGTAAGAGAGTTGTGAGTAGACCCGACCACGGTTCCGGTTCGGAACCGGAACCGAACCGGAAACCGGAATTGGACCGGTTCGGTTGGGGTTCCACCCCAACTCGAACCGGTCCGAACCGGTGGAACCGTACGGTTCCACCGGTTCGGACGGTTCCAACCGGAACTGAACGGTTCCGGTTGGAACCGTCGGGTTCCTGTTGGAACCGTAGGGTTCCAACAGGAACCCTACGGCCCCCAACGGCTACTAGCCGTTGGGTACGGTTCCACCGGTTCGGACGGTTCCAACCGGAACTGAACGGTTCCGGTTGGAACCGTCGGGTTCCTGTTGGAACCGTAGGGTTCCAACAGGAACCCTACGGCCCCCAACGGCTACTAGCCGTTGGGGGCCTAATTCCCCCAACGGCTAGTAGCCGTTGGGGGATGCAGGGAGCCGTTTGGCTCCCTGCCAAAAAAAAAAATTAAAAAAAAATATTTTTATTATATAAAATAAAAATTACTAATGTACCCCTAATAACGGTAATAAAACGGTTATATTTAGGGCCATTTTTGGTATCAAAAAAATTCTAAAATTCTATAAATAGGATTCATTTTTCATAATTTCATCATACCAAATTCTCAACTCTCTCATTTTCTATAATTCTCTTATTCTCAATCTTACTTCAATACAATTTATTTAGTTGTTAATTTGTTATCATTCGCATCGCAATTATTCAATTTTCTTATTTTTCTTCCTAATTTCTCAAAAAAAAAATGGCAAGCTCATCCGAGAACATAATGTCAAATATGCCAACCCAAGAGAGCGGCCCTAGTGTCAGTGCACAATCACGGAGAAGAGAAGTTAAGG
The DNA here is from genome assembly GCA_019454045.1 of Zanthoxylum bungeanum. Taxonomy (NCBI): domain Eukaryota; kingdom Viridiplantae; phylum Streptophyta; class Magnoliopsida; order Sapindales; family Rutaceae; genus Zanthoxylum; species Zanthoxylum bungeanum. Next base: position 87,783 of record SKCR01055037.1, on the reverse strand, counting down.
CTCGGTCCTCCGATATTTTCAAAATTCATTTTACTTTGGAACGCCTAGAAGATGGTTCACAACGAGCAATTTGCAACTATTGTGGGGTTATCTATAAATTTACAAAGGGGATATGTCTTAAACTTGTAATGGAACTACGTGAGCTTTGATTCCTCTCACCCTTGGAGGATACGTAGGCAACTTAAATTTTTAAAAATTTAAGTTCAAGCTCTTCAATGTAATAATTTTTTTTTTATTTATAAATTTAATCTCATTTTTTTTAATTAATATTTTTTTTTATTTAAGCTTTGATTCCTATCATTTTTTTTAATTAATTAAAAAAAAATGAACCGAATCGGAACCGAACCGGTTCGGTTCCGGTTCCGATTCCACTTAAGTGTGGAACCGGAAACCGGCCGGTTCGGTTCGGTTCCGAACCGGAACCGAACCGCCGGCCGGGTCTAGTTGTGAGGTTGCAGATGAGAGAGTAAGATTGCAGAGGATGAGATTGAAAATGATGAGAGAAAAAGCAGAGGGGGAGGCAGGCTTGGTGGCATTCTGCATTCTGCATTTTAATATAATTGTTTAGCGTCGAAGTAATCCCATTCGACGCTAAATTTCTGACTTTTAGCTTCGAAATTTAAGGTTAACAGACTGTCGGTGTTATCGTCATAAACCTTTAGCGACGCAATTTAGTCGACGCTAAATGTCAAATTTTTAGCGTCGAAGATGTTTTTCGACACTAAAAGTATAAAATTTAGCGTCGCAATTTATATCGACGCCAAAAATTATGGGAATAGTTGAAAACCTTTAGTGTCGAAAAATGTTTGACGTTAAAATTACTACTTTTAACGTCATTTTTTATGTTCGATGTTAAAAGTAGCCAATTTGGCGTCGAATATTATTTTCGACGCTAAAATATTGATATTTAGCGTCGAAAATAATATTCGACGCTAAAATATTGACATTTAGCGTCGAAATTAAATTCGATGCTAAATATTTAGATGCTAAAAGTGCATTTTCTTGTAGTGATATAATTCCTATTGACATCAACTCTTAACCCAACAAACATTGTTAATTTATAAAACGGGTTTTCTAAGCACGATAGATAATTTTGGTGATATCAAAAGGAGCTACAGCCTAGAGAAGTTCATAAAAATATCTGCTGTGGTTGAGATTTGAGTGACGGGTTGGATTAAGAATTGGGAGTTGGAATTTCGGATATTAAGATTTTATTCTTAATAACTCCCAAATTATTATTCGACTCTCCCCTAAACTGTTCGGAACGAGTCGGGAATTGAATATCTAGTCGATATATAATTCCTATTGACAACAACTCTTAAACCAACAAACATTGTTAATTTCTAAAATGGGTTTTCTAATCACTATAGATAATTTTGGTGAAGTTCATGAAAATATCTGATGTGGTTGAGACTTGAGTGATGGGTCGGATTGAGAATTGGGAGTTGGGAATTTCGGATACTATAATTTATTCCTAATAACTCTCAAATCATTATTCGACTCTCTCCTAAATTGTTCGGAACGGGTCGAGAGTTGACTATCTAGTCAATATTTTTATTTCCTATTGACAACAACTCTTAACCCAACAAACATTGTTAATTTCTAAAATGGGTTTTCTAAGCATAATAGATAAATTTGGTGATATCAAAGGAGCTACAGGTTTAGGATTTAGGATTTATAATTTAGAATTTAGAGTACGGAACTTTATAAAAATGTCTGCTGTGGTTGAGACTTGAGTGACAGGGTTGACCATTTGTTTTGACTTTAGTTTATGTAACTGTCATTGTTTCATAAGCGACCTTTTAAAATAGTTAGGGTTCGGAAATTCTCCTACCCTATGAAGAAAATTCCGTACCCAACCATACTTGATCGGGTACATTCAATTCGTACTCGATCGGTGATAGTAGTAGTAATTTTCATTCCATTGCTTGTTTTTTATTTAAATTTAAATTTCAAAATTTTTTTACTACTAAAATGATTCATGGATTTTTTAAAATCTAATGAAATATTGATAAAATAATTCCTCGAGAGTCTGAATAAAATTAAACAATAAACGAATTCAACAGAAACTATGGATTATTAAACAAATCTCATATAATCAATCAAAATTTTAATTGAATACACCCTTCTAAATCTTCATTTCATGGATTTCATTATTATTTAGTCTTAAGTGAAGTACACCGATCTTAGAGATAGTGAGCACAATTAGGAAAAAAAAATGCTTATCGTAATCATCAAAACTAAAATCATCAAAAATATCTCTCATCACATCTCAAATGCTCAAATAAAACCATACTCAAAGAAAAATCATCATAGATCGTTCTCAGATAAAATAATATTTAATCATAGTCAAAGAAAAATCAAAATATTCCAATAAAGCATATTTCAAGTATGTATAATCAAACACTTATAGTATCATAAATAAAATTAAGGAATCAATTTGATAAAAAAGTATTCACTCACTGTTTTGGCGTTAATCCAATTTCAATATGAGGAGTACCAACTGTCGTTCCAACAACGATCTATAAACGGACATTCATACATTAAGATAAATGGTATTGAATACTTATCTTACACATGACAACAAAACATGTTATATATGAGTTGATATTCTTACTGTACAATTAAGATATCTAGGATTCCTATGGATTTTACGAAGCTCGATTTGCAATTATATAGATCTAGACATCGTAAATTCAATTTCCTCTTATCCTAAATAATATTACATTGCATATGACTAAATTTGAAAATCCTCTGCAATTAACTGAGAACAAGGCAGAGGCTGGATTTTTGATAAAATAATCTTTTATATGTCTAATTTACGTTACTTTTTACTGTTATTGATTTCAATTCCTAGAACTCATGTTATAGTCAAATTTTTACATACTGTTATACTGTTATAACAGGACTATATCATAATCTATAGCATACATATTATTACCAATCTTATCACTTTTATTACTACCCCACATATTACTCACATACCTCTTTATAATGTTTCTACTAATACACTGACTTTATTCACGATTACTTGAATTTATTTTCCAACCTTAAGTCATGTTTATATCGGATCAAATCATTAACTTTCATGTCTATGCTTAGACATTGCCACTTTTACTTAAGTATTCAACTAGTTCATATGCTTTCCATAATATTGCTCAAAGTACGTGAATTTTACCTTTGTTACGTAACTTTACACCTCTCAATATTGTTAATGGTGGATTTTGCGGCAGAGAGTTTGAACAGGACGGCAAGAGTAGAAGGGGGACTTCTTCTTTTGGGAGGACGAATATTCTGAGAGTATTGACCGATCTTCGACCAGGCATGGTATTCAGACCTGCTCCCCTGATTTTGACCGACCCAATGACATAACATGGTACAGATATCACAGACCGACAACATCAAGGCCGACCCCGACCGCTATAGCCTGGTAACTCGGCTCAGTCCTATCCTTCCTCCGGGATCGAAAGAATGAGCTCGAATATTATGGGTCAGGCATGAAGTAGTTGGATTAGTTCGGCATAATGTTTGGTTGTCCTCATGACGCCCGACGTGTGACCGAGACCTTTTGGACATTTCCCCCTGACATGTACCACCGCATGAAAGATCTTTACAGGCTGTCTTCATGATTGTTGAGTGTGGCAGTGCCCAAAACAGAATGATTTAATGAAGAGTCAGATGGTAGGCTTGCTTTCGGCGAGGCAGTTGGGGAAATCGGCAGGAAATCCACGTGGTTGACGTCATAAAGATATGAGAATAATATTATTTTTTCCTTAGTATATAAAGGGAGGGTAATCTCATTTGTAAGGGTTAGCAAAAATTTCACTCAAGCACTACTTGTAAGAAAACACTAAGCAAACAACTCGGTAATACTTGACCACCCTTGAGAAAGAGGTCGGTCGAGCTCGATTTAGTTATAAAACCAGCACTCTACTTTGTTCCCGTGGACGTAGGCTGGATCTATTCCGCCGAACAACGTAAATCTTTTGTCGACTTTGTGTTAATTTCTTTATCCTGCTAAGTTTGCTTTTGACCCCCCATAACCAAATAAATTCATGGTTGGAGGAGGATTGTTCTGGGAGCAGTATCCCCAGCTTGCCCCTGGAACGAAAATCACCCGTCAACAGTTGGCACCGTCTGTGGGGAGAGAGCAAAAAAGCATTCGACGTAGTAAGACGATGGCAGGAGATGGGAGCCACAGATCATCGGAGGGTTCAACGACTGAGTGGATGGAGAGAATGGAAGAAAACATGAGAAATGAAAGGGAAACAAACCAGACCTTCATGAAGGCCATGATGGAGAAACTGGAAAAATTAGAAAATATGAACGATGAAAGGTTGGAGGCCGGTCCAAGCCAGATGAGAGAATTATTGGACGACCAGACAAGAATCAGAAACTTATTTGAAAAGCCTCTCTTGAAATGACCCGCAAAGAGTTGTAAGAAGGGCAATAGGTCTCATGAATATGAATAAGACTTTCTCTTTTGAATTAAAAACTTGTCCACTTTACTTGTTTGTTAATTGAATGCGAAAGCCATGTTCAATATTCCTGGGATGTGCTCGGGACGAAGGGGTGTTCAGTAGCTGGGAATGACACCAAGCCCGTATCACGCCAATCCCGGGTGTCATTATCAAACCACCGGTTGGAAGTGTTCCGACCAAGGTACTTTCACTTTTGAGGATCCAGAACGCATCAAGGGATGAAGTACATGTGGGAAAAGCACGAACCCCTCGTGGCACGCCAATCTCAGGTGTCATTATCAAATCCCTAAGGCCGAAGCGTTATTACCCCATGACTCGTATTTTTAAGGAATAGCTCGGGTAAACCGGACCCAATGAGTTTCTTCCCCTGCGTGTTGGTTGGTGAATCCCATTGAGAACCACCAGGCACACAGCATAGGGACGGCCAAATGGCCTCCATTACCTTTGTGACCTCGGGTAAACCGGACCTAGGGAGGTTTCTTTCCCTGCGAGTTGGCTGGTGAATCCCATTGAGAATCATCGGGCACATGGCGTGGGGACAGCCGAATAGACTCCATGACCTTTGTGACCTCGGGTAAACCGGACCCAGGGAGGTTTCTGCCCCTACGAGTTGGCTGGTGAGTCTCATTGAGAAACACTAGGTGCACATCGCGGGGAAGGCCACAATGCCTCCGTGACTCTTGCAACCTCAAGGGATGAAGAACATATGGAGGTTTCTTCCCCCGTGGATAGTCTGTATAACCGCCTCGGATCAGAAGAAGCATAACATTGGGAGGTTTCTTCCCCCATAGCGTTTGTAGACTCCAGACCCCATGGACGCCGGTTCATGGCTTCAGCTGCTCACTGATCCGTAGCCCGGTTAGCTGTGACACTGAATTGTAAGGTTTAGAATTGTTGCTTTAGGAAGCCCTAGAAAGGACGCTACCTCGGGGCACCAGAGTCGTTATCTTTTCGAGTCTGCGTGGTGTAGGACACAGAAATCGGCGACGCTGTTCCAGGCTCGCGGCCCGGTCGGGAGTACGGAGTAGCCCGCGGGGGAACTAAATCGGAGAAATAAAATGGAGTCGCCACCCAGTGTGAACTGAGAAAATGATTTAAGGCCGCACTCACCCCTCGCAAGGGAAGACCTCAAACCGTTGGGTTCGGAATGGTCGCTTACTTATGCCACTTGTAATGAATGGATTTGTGCAATAATCTAACTAAGTCTACGCAACAATAACCTACATCTAAGTTCGCATACAACTTATATCTAAGCTTACATATAACCTATATCTAAGTTTGCATGCATAAAAGTAAGTCGAAATAACGGCAAGCACGCAATCTCATGAACGCATTAAATTGATAAACATGGCAATATAAATAAATAATAATCTAAACATAAACCTAGAAGAGATATAATTAAGTTCCTAACATGAAAGAAACAACTAAATCATGCTTGGAAATAATAGGCTAAACAACTAAGTCATGCATAAAAATAACATACTAAACAACTAAATCATGCATAAAAATAACATACTATCTCTAATAGACAACGAATAAACATAAAATTAGATGAAACTAAATATGTGTGTTTCTCAAGCGGTATGTGGAATTGTATCCCGAGTTCAGACCGCACTACTGATGAGTGGTAAAACTATCAATATTTCCCACTCATTTAACTTAATATTTTGTATAGTTTCTTGAGTTTTGTGAATATTTTGATGTGTTTTATGTTATTTTGTAGATAAATAAAGTTTCAGGACATTCTGGGGGTGATTTGGAGCAAAACTGTGAAATTTGGTGAAATTTGGAAAAAAGGGTATTTTGGTAATTTTGGGCATCTCGACACCGAAACCCTTGGCATCCCGACCTCTAACGTGCACCGAAGACTGCTAATATGCGCCAGGTCAACAAGTCAAAGTTGCCAAGTTTGACTTTGCTAACGTGCACCATGCCACATGTCATCATCACAAGCAATATGCTAACGTGCACCGCATGCCACGTGTCAAAAAAAACGAGCCGTTTTTTTTAACCATCATGCCACGTGTCGAAAATTCAGCGATCCAAAAAAAAATAATAATAAAAAAAAATCAGAAAAATAATAATAAAGAATTGGATTTTTTTTTGCCTATAAATTGAGTTTGATTTCTTAAGTTTCAAATGTACCTCATCCTCTGAAATCCTTATAAATAAATTGAGAGTTCTCTTCTTTAGTTTCTTTTATTCAGTTTTATTTACGTTTGTAGTAGTAATTCTCTTCTATAAATAGTAGTTTTCATTCATCCATGAGGAGCTAACTTCTCCATGCTGAGGTAAAAAGGTAATATTTTTACTTTTGCTATTTAGATTAATCTCCCTTAAAATATAATATATAAACTATTTAAAACCTGAATTGATAAAGGATACCGCCATTCCGGACGGTTGGTTATTCAATTTAAATTGGTTAAACCTGACTTAATGAGGATACCGCCATACTGGACGGTTGGTTTAAGTTTATATTTCTGTTCCGCCTTATGGCTGGCATATTTGAATTTAACTTATGTCTTCTAAGTTTATATCAGCTTTAACTATGTGTTGTAACTAAATTAAATATCTAGGGTTGTTATAAAATCTAATATCACCGGTTTTAAAAAGGATTAGATTATAGTTTGGGTAATTAAAGAGTTATTTGTTGAGTCATAATCTCAATGCCTTTTTATTAACTGATCACTAATAAAATTGAATAGATAAACCTAAAATGAACTAGACATAGGGACTTTAAGTTTAAAGACCTTATACTCAACAACCCACGATCTTCTTTAAGGATAGATAAACCTTTAATAGATTTCCTTACAGGATATGAATATACCTGTTGGGCGGGGTAATCATAATTGGAATTCAAACTTAATGAATCTAGGTAATTTGGTTGACATAGACATATGATTCAATTGAATTAAACTAGGTATTTGTAAATGACCATCGGAAGAGGCTTTTACATAATTTAATATTCCAGATTAATAAATCAATATTTACCCAACTATGATTTAACTACTTCATCTTTTAATTAATATTGGAAGAATTCACAACCCTAGATAGTTTTAATTCTCATTAATCTACTCTCAATTTCTTTTACTTGTTTTAAATTTAGAATCATCATTATCCTTTCAAACAACTTGTTAGATATTAGTAATCACTTGACCTCATAAAATTAATAGAATAGATATTAAGTCCTCGTGGGATCGATACTTTTTATACTACTTGAACGATACGTGCGCTTGCGTTATACGTGTGTGATTACGCCGGTCAAGTTTTTGGCGCCGTTGCCGGGGACTTCTTTATCTTTTACTATTAGTTTAGGGGTTAGATACGTTACTTGTATCTAATTTTCTTTTTACTTATTGTTTTCGTTTTATTGTGTTTCAGGTTATCAGAATCTTAATGAGACAAACCAGAAGCTTTGAACTACGACCGCTTGACCTAGAAATTGAAAGAACCATCAAACAGTTGAGAAGGGAAAGGAGACAAGGCCAAGAAGCAATTGTTAACATGGAACCTGAACCTTTGGAGATTGCACACCAATTCCCATTCGAGACAGAACCATTCCAGTGGTTGATGGCCTCATTTCATGTATTGTACTTCATCCTTTACCAGCGAATGCAGGTGACATCAAAACTTGCATTCAGATGATTCAGCAATCAGTGCAATTTGGGGGAAAAGCAACTGAAGATCCTATACCCACATCAGCAACTTCCTGGAAGTTTGCGGCACTTTTAATTACAACCGAGAAGCTGAAGAAGCAATGAGACTGCGTGTTTTTCCATACTCCTTGAATGACAGAGCTAAAGCTTGGCTACATTCACTTCCAGTAGGTTCTATCAGAACTTGGAAAACTCCAAAATGGCTTCAAGTCCAAACATTCTATAATGGACTTTCTGGAATAATGAGAACCACAATTGATGCTGCTGCTGGAGGAGCATTGATGGCAAAAGGAGAAGATCAAGCTTGGGACCTAATCGAAGAAATGGCCAACAACATTCCTTGTGGCCAACAGAAAGAAGCATGATTCAACAAATTGCTGGAATTTATGAGGTTGGAGCCAATTTAGCAGTCAGTACCAAACTAGATCAAATATGCAAATTCATGGAGACTCTCGGTATGCAAAGCAACATTGGAACCACAAATTCACCATATGGAGAAGCACCAGAACAAAATCAACATGAAGAAACGGTGAATTATGTCAAAAATTTTAACAGACAGGGGAACAATCCATATTCCAACACCTACAATCCAGGGTGGAGGAATCATCCCAATTTCTCATGGAGCAACAATTCGGGGCAAAAGAACTATCCACCACCTGGATTCCAGCAACAGAACAAAAGCCATGAGTTTGAAAAAGACCCAGAAATGAAAGATTGGCTTGCAGAGATGTTCAAAAAGCAACAAGCAGCATATGATGCTATGTTTCAAAACCAATATGCTTCCATCAAAGCACTGGAGAATCAAATTGGACAACTGGCCAATGCTCAGAGTTACAGACCGCCAGGTACCCTTCCTAGCAACACAGAACCAAATCCAATGAACATGGGAAATGAGCAGTGTCATGCCATCATGTTAAAAAGCGGTACTAAAATCAATAAAGATGTTGGAGCCAAAACAACAGCTGAGGAAGTTCCAAAAGAAGCAGAGCAACAGATGGAGGAAAAAGAAGCAAAGGAAAAAGAAGCAAAGGAAAAGGAAGCAAAGGAAAAAGAACAGATTACTCCACCTCCACCTTTTCCTCAGCGTCTTCAGAAAAAAAAACTGGACAAGCAGTTTGCTCGATTCCTGGAGGTTTTCAAAAAGCTGCACATCAACATCCCATTTGCAGAAGTGTTGGAACAAATGCCCAGCTATGTCAAATTCATGAAAGATATTCTTTTACGAAAACTGAGATTTGGAGATTACGAGACAGTAGCATTGACGAAAGAATGTAGCGCCATCATTCAGAGGAAACTTCCCCTAAGTTGAAAGATCCTGGCAGTTTCACCATTTCTTGCAATATAGGAGAACATAACTTTGGTAAGGTTTTATGTGATTTAGGTGCAAGTGTTAACTTGATGCCTTTTTCTATTTTCAGGAAACTGCAGATTGGAGAAACAATGCCCACCTCAATCTCTCTACAACTTGCTGATAGAACGCTCGTATTTCCAAAAGGCGTTGTTGAGAATGTGTTGGTTAAGGTTGACAAATTCATTTTCCCAGCAGATTTTATTGTCCTTGATATGGAGGAAGACGCAGACGTTCCAATCATCCTCGCAAGACCATTCTTGGCTACAGGTCGAACCATTATTGATGTACAAAAAGGAGAATTAACCATGAGGGTACAGGACCAGGAAGTAACATTCAATGTTTTCAAGGCCATGAATTTCCCAGATGATGAAAAGAAGGAGGAATATTTCAGACTTGATGTGATACACAGTACCATTCAGAACTCCAATGCAATGCAAAGTTCTACTGACAAACTTAAAACATGTCAATTGCCTGTGGAGCCTGAAGATAAAACGTCTTTTATACTGAAAGAGTCAATTCTTGCACTACAAGCAACAGAAGAGAAAGAGATCCACCAGCTCAACGAATTGGAGGAATTTCACAATCAGCCTTTTGAGGATGCCAAATTGTACAAAGAAAAGGCAAAGAAAAGACCTGATGAGAAATTAATGCGCATACAACTGGAACCAGGGCAGAAGGTACTGTTAAACAAATCAAGGGTGAAATTCTTCCCGTGGAAGCCAAAATCACGGTGGTCAGGTCCATTTGTGATCACCAAGGTTTTACCAGATAGAGTCGTTGAGATACATGATCCTGACTCCAACAAAAATTTCAAGGTTAAAAACAGTCGTGTTAAGCACTACTGGAGAGAATCGTTGGATCGAAAAAAAGAAAGTGTCACACTTTCAGATCCAGCATAAGGTTCAGGCAGTCACGTCTAGCTGACGACTTAAAACTTAGCGCTCGCAAGGAGGCAACCCATGCAATTTGTGTATTTAGTTTTTGTAGATTAAAACATTTCAAGATGGAAGAAGCTCTCGCAAGTCTTCACAAGCAATTCCTTCTCTCCCTCAAAAATCTCTGATAAAAGTTTTCAAAGCTCGCTTGGAACGAATGAGACTACTGATGATCAAAGGTATTCCTACTGATATTTGTTGGGTAATCGAAGCACGTGTCTGTCTAGCAGGTGAGTATTCTGAGACTTGTAATTCTTATTTACCTGGTTTTGGAAGAAGCACCTATGCAAAGAAACGTAGAGCTAAGCAAATGGGTGTTTGTTACAAATGTGCGTGTTGGAATTGCAATACTCGCTGTCGTTCTTTAGGAGTTGTTTCTGATAATCGTGTGAAGATAAAATTAAATTCATAGGGATGGCTTGAGTAAGGAGTCTGTAGATGATATATCTTCGACTCTTGAGACGCATCCCAGTGGATATGTTCATATAGCCATCCAAAAATTACACACACAATTCCAAAAAGAAAGACAACAGTTAAGTCTTGGGAATCTGACTCAAAAAGACAATGTTTGCCAATTTATAAGAAAATTGGATGGGAAGCTTGTTTCTGACGCATAGATGTCAATCAAGCCGCTACTTTTCTTGTACATATTATTTCTCTTTGTCTTTTTCTAATAATTGATTTGTTTTGTTGTTTTCTCCGACAGGATCCAGACCTTTTTGACTATCACGATTTATTTTACTATTTTGCTACTAATCGTCCTTTGGAAGATACTAGTGCTATTATTTTTACTCACCCTTTTCAGGTATTATAAATTCAACTCATCATTGCACTTTTGAAGACATACAGAGTAAAACATGGAAGCCACTTCAAGAAGACGAGTTGAAAACATTTGTGTGTTTTGCGGTAGTAGTGTTGGTACTAAACCACAATACGTAGAAGCAGCAAGAGAATTGGGTCGAGTCTTAGCTGTAAGAAATATGCACTTAGTATATGGCGGAGGCAATCTTGGACTAATGTGGATCGTTTCAAAGGCCGTACAGGAAGGAGGCAGTCATGTTTTGGGAATCATCCCAAAACCCTTGGCAGAAGCAAATCTTATTGAATCATCAAACGGAGAGGAACTGATCGTGCCAGGTATGTCCGAGCGATTGGTAGAAATGATTAACCGTTCTGATGCTTTTATCGCTTTGCCAGGTGGCTTGGGTATATTGGAGGAAATTTTTATAGTACTATCTTGGGCGAACCTGAACATACACCAGAAACCAATTGGACTGCTCAACGTTGATGAATTTTATGATTTTCTTTATGTGTTTCTTGATGATGCCCGGAGAAATGGGTTCGTGTCAAAACCTATGAAAGAACTCATTTTTACTGTCAGGTCTGCTCCAGATCTAATAGACCAACTCATAGCCTATGAACCACAAATTGATCCTATCATTTCAAAGATAAAATGGTCCGATGATGATCGTGGTAAGAAGTGTCGAATAAATCTGGATTTTAACCCTTAATTTTCTTGTAGTAATTCAGCTAACCAGGTACTATCTTCTAAACTATTCTTCTACTGTTTAAGTCATTGGGGACAATGTCTCATTTAAGTTTGGGGTGAGGAATAGTTAATAGTACTTGTTTGTATTGTGTTTTTATCTTTAGTCCAAAAATTTTTTTTTCGAAATTTTTTTTTTTTCAAAAACAAAGGCATATTTAAAGCTAGGTGATGGTTTGGTGTCTTCCTTCACTCACTACCTCTCTATAAGGAAAAGCTGTGAAGGCACCTAGATAATCATTCACCTGTAGCTTGTTGTGATAGACTAGTTTGGAGGACTCGTTGTTTATTCCTGTCACCAAGCGATAAGAGCCTAAGAGGCTTGGGTACATAAGAGAGCCTCGCTCCACCCTCCCTCTGGGGAATCTACAACGGGAATTCCATTCGACAGTTAGTCACACACCATGACCAATAGAAGTTATTTCTTTATGTTTTATGGTTTTTATGTTGACTAAAAAGGTGAAATTGGTAAGAGATAGTTGTGTAAGGAATTCTCACTCATGATACGTATTTCAAACCCATTTTTCGAAACAAGTTAATTTTTGTTTAATTCCTTTTGAATTATTTAATTTGTAAGTTCTCCATAAAACTGACTAAAATATATTTTCATATGCTCAGTTGGCAGGTATTATCAACATACATAGTAACATACAGACATTTTGAATTATTTAATTTGTAAATTCTCGATAAAACTGACTAAAATATATTTTCATATGCTCAGTTGGCAGGTATTATCAACATACATAGTAACATACGGACATGAGATAAAATTGAAAAGATTGTAATATTCAGTACTACAGTTTAATTGGAGAAGTATCTCAAAAAGTGATGGAATAAAAAAAATTTTACATATGAGATCCGAGTTATTAAGTCTGTAAGGGTGTTTTAACACCTAATGCCTTAAAACCAACTGGTTTGGGAGTCATTGGCCCAAAGCTCGCTACATGGATAAAAAATGATGAATATATATATATATATATCTGAAGTTTGAGTAATTAAGTCCGTAAGGGTGTCTTAACACCTGGTGCCATAAAGCCATCTGGTTCGGGAGCCACCGACCCAAAGCTCGCTACATAGATGGAAGATATTGTATATAAATAAAAAATAAAAAAAAAATCAAAGAAAAAATCAGAAAAATCAGAAAATTTATTCCATTACTATAAAAGATGTGAACTTTGATAAAACTTTAGGACAAAAATATTACTCTCTTATCAACTGCACTTATGACTGTTGTGGGCAAAAATGAGTTGAATAAAACTTTGTTAGCTGTGTATATGAAGAATGATAAAAATAATCGGAGAATTTACTTTTTCAGTAATTTAGAATGAAACAAAACAACTAGTAAACTTGGAGTAGAAGTTTCACCTAATTAGTCACTAACTTCTTTATAATCTTTTCTCTTGTCTTTTTTGCTTTTGTGTGCATTAGTTTCACTACCTTTTTACTTTTATAAAATGTTTGTGGGTATCATTGCTGTAAACCCTCACGAGACTACAACTCGTCCACTAGGGACACATAGGGGTTTAAAGGCTTGTTGCATATGCTAAATGCAACCGTGATCCCTACGAAAGTGGCTTAGTTAAATTTTATTATGTTATTTTATTTTGCTCGAGGACTAGCAAAATGTTAGGTTTGGGGGTGTGATGAGTGGTAAAACTATCACTATTTCCCACTCATTTAACTTAATATTTTGTATAGTTTCTTCAGTTTTGTGAAAATTTTGATGTGTTTTGTGTTATTTTGTAGATAAATAAAGTTTCAGGACATTCTAGAGGTGATTTGGAGCAAAACTGTGAAATTTGGTGAAAAGGATATTTTGGTAATTTTGGGCGTCTCGACACCGAAACCCTTGGCATCCCGACCTCTAACGTGCACCGGAGACTGCTAATATGCGCCAGGTCAACAAGTCAAAGTTGCCAAGTTTGACTTTGCTAACGTGCACCATGCCACGTGTCATCATCACAAGCAATCTGCTAACGTGCACCGCATGCCACGTGTCAAAAAAAACGAGCCGTTTTTTTTTTTAACCATCATGCCACGTGTCGAAAATTCAGCGATCCAAAAAAAATAATAATAAAAAAAAAATCAGAAAAATAATAATAAAGAATTGGATTTTTTTTGCCTATAAATTGAGTTTGATTTCTTAAGTTTCAAATGTACCTCATCCTCTGAAATCCTTATAAATAAATTGAGAGTTCTCTTCTTTAGTTTCTTTTATTCAGTTTTATTTACGTTTGTAGTAGTAATTATCTTCTATAAATAGTAGTTTTCATTCATCCATGAGGAGCTAACTTCTCCATGCTGAGGTAAAAATGTAATTTTTTTACTTTTGCTATTTAGATTAATCTCCCTTAAAATATAATATATGAACTATTTAAAACCTGAATTAATAAAGGATACCGCCATTCCGGACGGTTGGTTATTCAATTTAAATTGGTTAAACCTGACTTAATGAGGATACCGCCATACTGGACGTTGGTTTAAGTTTATATTTCTGTTCCGCCTTATGGCTGGTATATTTGAATTTGACTTAATCAGGATACCGCCATTCCGGACGGTTGATTTAAAATATCACAAGATTATATATATTATTTTATGGGAGATATCTAAATAGTGAATAGTAGAAGTTAATTCATTTTACCTTAGCATTTCTTTTTATTACTTTTCAGTAATTTCATTTCATGTCTTTTAAGTTTATATCAGCTTTAGCTATGTGTTGTAACTAAATTAAATATCTAGGATTGTGATAAAATCTAATATCACCGGTTTTAAAAAGGATTAGATTATAGTTTGGGTAATTAAAGAGTTATTTGTTGAGTCATAATCTTAATGCCTTTTTATTAACTGATCACTAATAAAATTGAATAGATAAACCTAAAATGAACTAGACATATGGACTTTAAGTTAAAGACCTTATACTCAACAACCCACGGTCTTCTTTAAGGATAGATAAACCTTTAATAGATTTCCTTACAGGATAGGAATATACATGTTGGGCGGGGTAATCATAATTGTAATTCAAACTTAATGAATCTAGGTAATTTGGTTGACATAGACATATGATTCAATTGAATTAAACTAGGTATTTGTAAATGACCATCGGAAGAGGCTTTTACATAATTTAATATTCTAGATTAATAAATCAATATTTACCCAACTATGATTTAACTACTTCATCTTTTAATTAATATTGGAAGAATTCACAACCCTAGATAGTTTTAATTCTCATTAATCTACTCTCAATTTCTTTTACTTGTTTTAAATTTAGAATCGTCATTATCCTTTCAAACAACTTGTTAGATATTAGTAATCACTTGACCTCATAAAATTAATAGAATAGATATTAAGTCATCGTGGGATCAATACTTTTTATACTACTTGAACGATACGTGCGCTTGCGTTATACGTGTGTGATTACGCCGGTCAACTACCGTCCATTCGGATTCGGCTACGGAATTTACGTCAGGGTTTCCATCGATATACCACAAGATAACACAAAATCATTCATCCCATGGCCACAACACACATGAATCCACAATATGCATGCAAAGAAATAATAATAAATAACATAAAATGAACGGGAATAAATAAAAGGGTGCCCTCAGGTCTAACCTCTTAAGTCGCCTCTTGGAAGTGCGCTACGTGGTTGTCGGAAGGGTTGATGCTCCGCAACTTTTCCGATTTACTGGTTCGCTATTTTCCTTCGTCGCCTCGCTGTTTTGGGCTGCTGTTTTGCTATGTTTTGTGGCTATTTTGGTCACTGTTTTTGCAGTATTTAAGCTGTGTTTCAGAGCAGTTTTTGTGGTAATGGCTGTTCAGTTTTGTTGAACAGTTTTTACTGTATTTTAGGTGCAAGTCAGGGGATGTTTTGTGGTATTTTAGGGTGCAGGTCAGGGGCTGTTTTACGGTATTTTAGGGTGCATGTCATGGACTATTTTACGGTATTTTCGGGTACAGGTCATGGGCTGTTTCGGTGGTATTTTAGGGTGCAGGTCAGAGGCTGTTTTGTGGGCTTGTTATGGTGCGGTTCAGGTGCAGGTCAGGGCTGTGAATGGCGTGAGTTAGGACTTATGCGTGTGGCATGGCTGCTGTGAAGAGTAAGGCAGTGTGTGCGTGACGTGAATGGTTGTGAGTGTGTGCTGTGAAGAGTGAGGGCATGAGTGTGTGAGTGGCGTGAGTGTGTGCTGTGAAGAGTGAATGTGCGTGAGTGGCTGTGAATGGTGTGAGTGTACGTGAGTGGCGTGAGGGGCTGTGAGTATGTGCTGTGGCGTGAGTGGCTGTGAGTGTGTGCTGTGGCGTGAGTGCAAGGTGTCAACGTCCGAGAGCTGCAAGTATGAGGTTGTGAAGGGTTGTTGCTTGTGTGTGTGAATGAGGGATGGAGATGTGCCGAGAGGGTTGAAGTGAGAGGGCTGATCAGTGGCCGAGAGTTAGGGTTTTTTAAAGAGTTAGGGTGTGAATCTGCCAGGGCTGTGAAGGGTTGGTTTAAGGTCATTTTTATAGGAGAGGGTTGAGGTTGTCCTTGTACGGGTAGGGAAAGAATATTGTGTAATTATGGGGGAATATTTAATTTGTGTGTCATAAGGAAAGGATCTCTTCAATTTAGGAAGGTAATTTGATTTGATTTGATTTGATTTTATTTAGTTTAGGAATGTGATTTAATTTAATTAGGAAGGTGATTTATGGGATTTGATTTGATTTCTTTAATTTGGGAAGGTGATTTGTTTTGATATCAACATGTGTTTAATGTGTGGATTTTAATTTTGGATGTGATTTAATGGGCTTTGATGGGTGTGTGGGCTTGGGCATTTGTGGCTTGATGTGGGGCTTAGTGTGTGGCTTGTGGGGGGTTTTGGGCCAAGGATGGATTTCAAAACAGAGGTCTAACGAGCGAACCCGAAGCTAAGCAAACGAATAAAGTCCAACAAGGTACTGATTTCTGAATTTTCCCTTCAGACATCTGTTTCCCGCGACTTCCACAACTTAAAGAGTAGTGCCTCCGCACAAGGCTCATCATCGGGACTTACATGCAAAAATGCAGTGCCTACACGTGGAGTATGTGCTAAGTCACCTCCGATGTAGTAACCTTGTCATGTTCCCATTTTTTTTGTTTTTACGGATGCCTGACAAAGGGACGCCTACGCCAGGTTCCGTGGAGTATCGGAGGTTGAAAATCTTCCCTCGCGGATGTCCCATTTATTTCGCTAGCTCGGGGTCGGGTGAGGTCTCACCGAGAGTGGCTTATCATCAGCATGGGGTCAGAGCATCTCCCCTATGGTCGGATCTCAAATGGTCCGGTGAGGTAACATTCCTTCGGAACTAAGTATTCTACAAGCTCGGGGTCGGGTCACGTCCCACCGAGACTGGATTATTCATCGACATGGGGTCGGAACATCTCCCATGTGGCCGGATATCAATTGGTCTGAGGAGGTAACATTCCATCGGAGCCAAGTATTCTACAAGCTCGGGGTCGGGTTACGTCCCACCGAGACTGGATTATTCATCGGCATGAGGTCGGAACATCTCCCTCATGGCCGGATCTCAATTGGTCCGGGGAGGTAACATTCCCTCGAAGCTAAGTATTCTGAAAGCTCGGGGTCGGGTCACTTCCCACCGAGACTGGATTATTCATCGGCATGGGGTCAGAATATCTCCCCCATGGCCGGATCTCAATTGGTCCGGGGAGGTAACATTCCCTCGGAGCCAAGTATTCTACAAGTTCGGGGTCAGGTCACATCCCACCGAGACTGAATTATTCATCGGCATGGGGTCAGAACATCTCCCCATGGCCGGATCTCAATTGGTCTGGGGAGGTAACATTCCATCGGAACCAAGTATTTTAGAAGCTGGGGGTCGGGTCACGTCCCACCGAGACCGAATTATTCATCGGCATGGGGTCGGAACATCTCCCCCATTGCCGGATCTCATTTGTTACGAAGAGGTAACATTCCCTCGGAGCCAAGTATTATGCAAGCTCGGGGTCGAGTCACGTCCCATCGAGACTGGATTATTCATCGGTATGGGGTCGAAACATCTCCCCATGGCCAGATCTCAATTGGTCCGGGGAGGTAACATTCCATCAGAGCCAAGTATTCTACAAGCTCGGGGTCGGGTCACGTCCCACCTAGACTGGATTATTCATCGGTATGGGGTCGGAGCATCTCCCCCATGGCCGGATCTCAATTGGCCCGAGGAGGTAACATTCCCTCGGAGCCAAGTATTCTACAAGCTCGGGGTCAGGTTACGTCCCACCGAGACTGGATTATTCATCGACATAGGGTCAGAGTATCTCCCCCATGGCCGGATTCAAATTGGTCGGGATCAAAATTTCCCTTCACGATCAGACTCCGAAGAACAAGTTAACAAGTGAGAAATGGAAATTATGCTAAGTATTGAAGGCATGAAGTAAAGCATTTATTAGGATACAAAAGGTTAAAGTATAAATATTATTGCAAAAAATATTTTATTTGATACACAGGGCCCTCTTGGGTTCACCCTCATTCCACGGCCCGCACAGGGGCGACTTATTCATCTTGGTTAGGCACGGCCCTCATTCCACGGCCCTCTCGTGACTGACTTTGAGAGGATCCCTCCAGCAGGCTGAAAAGGTTTGGGAAGTTAGTATTTTTTCATAAATTTACGGAAAAGACTAAGGGATCAGGTTCTCACCTCCTTCCGTAAAGACGTCTGGGACGTCTATCTCTTCAGAATTTGTTGACCGAGACTGACCCCAGTTGCCCGTAGCCCAGAACCAGGGATCTTTGAAGTTCTTGTTAGTCTGGGGGAGCTCGGTGATGAGAGCAGGTACGTCGGCATAAGAGGAGAGATAATACCAACCGTGATGAGATTTTGGGTTGGCCTTCAGTTTGTATAGTCTCTGCAGCTCCACAAAGGCCGGCTCCCCTAGGCCCGCTCGGTGCCATATCACATGAAGACCGCCCAGTATCCTTCAATTGTTCAGATTCAGCTGGCAGGGAGCAACTTCCATCGAGGCAAGCATCCTCACAAAGTAGGACTGGACAGGCAGTCGCAGACCACACTCGAAGAAGGAAGGGAGAATGGCCACAGAGCCAGACTCGGGCCGACTTGCAAACTCACCGAGGCCTGGGACCTCAAGCGCTATGTCTATGGGGACCTCATACCGATGGCAGAGTATGCTCAAGGCGTCTTTCGTGATGGTTAAAGGACGATCCATGTCCAGGGAGGACCAGTTTAGTTCGTCCGGTTCAGAATTTTTCCGGGGAATTCAGTGGTGGTAGGTATCGTTCTCTTCCTGAGATGGAGTTGGAGTGGTATCTAATTCCTCTAAGCTGGCCGTCCCCGAGCTGTAGGAAACCTCTTCAGCATGAGGAGGTTGGAAGATTGGGGGTCGAGCTGTTCGACATCTGACATTCCTAACAATGGCAGGGTCCGAGGAGGGCAGTTAGTAGTCAATTTGGAGGCATCATATACTCAAAGGCTATTCTGGCGACCTGGGACCTAGGACTAAAGTCTCTAAACGTCCTAGCAATGGACAAAAACAGTAAGTCTCTTCCTAAAAAAACATCCAACCAAACACACGCTAAACAGCAAATCTGGGAAACCCGAAAATCAAACATCCTAATCCACAACCCTTCATTCGACCAAAAAATACATGCATCTTACACCACCCAGCCAACCCGTAAACCACACTATACATTTCCATAGCACATTCGCAACGCAGAGCAGAGGCATAAACATGATAGAAAACATGAAGAACAAGCAAGAACAAACACATGAACTTTCGCAGGCAACAAATGAACACGAAAAGTCTCAGAGATTGGGTAGAAGGAGTTTGAGCAGAAGACTTATTTGATTCGAGAGGTTGAATGGAGAGATGCTCTGGTCGGTCTTGAAGTCTGTTGATCTCAGAAAAGAAGGGAAGAATCCTCTTACGCTTCGGAAGAACTGGTTTTCGTAAAAGAGAGAGGTGTGATGCTTCACGTTTTTGTAGGCAGCCCGAGGCACCCCTGGCCATTAGATCAGAGGAAGAAGGCTCGGATACGCTCCGCGTGTCACTTTCAAATTCCATCTAGTAAAATTCTAATGAACGATCGAGATTAAAAACCTTTCAGCTGCCCCTGAACGGTTGATTATTTTATTTTTGGCGGGAGGGTCGCGGATGCTTGACAAGTGTCACGGCCGGGTTAAACCCTAAAAATGATTTGATGGGCATTAATGAGGTAATTATGATTTACGGTTTCCAAGGGACGGCTACAAGAAGGGTAAATATGGTATTTGCTTCAAGCTACGAGACCATTTGGACAGGTATCAGAACAACACGACAATGGCAGAATGAGAACTTCTTCTTTTGAGAGGACGAATATTTTGAGGGTATTGATCGATCTTCAACCAGGTATGGTATTCAGACCTAGTCTCTTGATTTTGACCGACCCGATGATATAACATGGTGCAGATATCAGAGACCGACAACATCAGAGTCGACCCCGACCACTATAGCCCGGTAGCTCGGCTTAGTCTCATCCTTCCTTTGGGATCGAAAGAATGAGCTCGGATATTATGGGTCAGGTCGGAAGCAGTTGGATTAGTTTGGCACAATGTTTGGCCGTCCTCATGACGCCCGACGTGTGACCGGGACCGTTTGGATATTTCCCCATAACATGTACCACAACATGAAATATCTTTATAGGCTGTCTTCATGATTTTTGAGTGTGGCAGTGCCCAAAATAGAATGATTTAATGAAGAGTCAGATGGCAGGCTTGCTTTCAGCTAGGCAGTTGGGGCAGAGAGCCCATCAATCGGTAGGAAATCCACGTGGCTGACATCATAAAGATATAGGAATAGTGTTATTTTTTCCTTAGTATATAAAGAGAGGGTAATCTCATTTGTAAGGGTTATAAAAAATTTAACTCAAGCACTACTTGTAAGAGAACACTAAGTAAACAGCTCGGTAATACTTGACCATCTTTGAAAAGAGGTCGGCCGAGCTCGATTCAGTTATAAAACCAGCAATCTACTTTGTTCCCGGGGACGTAGGCTGGATCTATTCCACCGAACAACGTAAATCCTTTGTCGACTTTGTGTTCGTTTCTTTATCCTTCTAAGTTTGCTTTTGGCCCCCCCATAACCAAAAAAATTCACGGTTGGAGGAGGATTGTTCTGGGAGCAGTATCCCCAGCTTACCCCTGGAACAAAAATCCCCCGTCAACAACTATCTTTTATTTTAAACCCTTAGGCACACTTTCTCGATGGCATTTTTATATATTCTTACCAAACAAAAAATGTGTCTAAACTTTTTATTAGTTCCATTTTTATTGGCAACGTCCATAACAAAATAAGTTCAATTAAGTCGTAATAAGTCTTGAATAACTTGGAGCAATTGGACTGGTATTTGGCAAAGCTGGAGTAATTTTGTTTGTGCTGCATTCGTTGAAGCGTTTGAACGTGTGGCGTTAGTGTCATGTTCGTTGTTGGATTCCAACAGAATATTCCAAAGAATAGACGTTCGAGGTGCGTTCGAGTAAGCATTCGAACGAACCTTTCCAGAGAGCATATTTTCGACACACATTCGAGTGGCGTTCGAATGCTCGTGCGTATCTGAGTTATTTTTGACGTGTTTTCAAGCATTTTTTGCTTTTAGAAACCCTAGATTTTGCCCTACCTATATAAAAAAAATTGAGCCACATTCACAAGTGTTGAAAACATATTCCTTTGAGCCTAAACATAATCCCAGTTTTCAATCTCTTTGTTTTCACCTTGAAGACTTTCTTGTTCTTCTATCTTCTTTATTTTAGTTAAAGCGTTCTTTGTTAAACCATCAACAAAATAATACTAATTTCCTAAACCTTCAGAGTTCTCAAGGAGGAAGATTGGCAGTCAGAGTTCCGACATTCAGAGTTGTAGAGTTGATTCACTCAGAGACTTCATAGGTTCTGAAGAAAATAGTAAGGTACGAGCTCAATGAGTTCTTCGAGTTCTTAGAGTCTAGAGGTACTATAGTCGGTGGAGTTGCCGCCATATGTCTTTTACCATAACTATAAGTTTTTCTCTGTTATAGTGGATTTCGGGCTGGTAGCCGAGATATCTGGAGTGATTTTTTACTCGCACGAGTTTTCTATTTCATCACCAAAATTATTGTGTTGATTTTGTGGTTGTTTTTTATTTTCTATATTATTATTTTTGCATTGATTTATACATTGTTAGACTTAATATTGCCTGTTTTTAATCCATAGTAACACATTAATTAGGACTTGTCTGAGTTAATTGTGATTAATTTCGCATATGGTCAAAACTTAGGGTAATTATGAACTTTCAATTGGTATCAGAGCCTGAACTCGATCGTTGATCTGTTAGCTATGGAAAGAAGTCAACCTTTAAATTGTCCCCCATTTTTTGATGGGACTGAATATTTGTACTGGAAGGTTCGCATGAGAGTATTCCTTAAGTCCTTAGATGAGATGGTCTGGATGACATAGAATACGAGTGGAAACCTCTCGTAGTTATGGTTCATGAGGTCTCTTCCCTTAAAGATAAACTGTCATGGACCAATGATGAATTTGATGCTAGCAATAGGAACAGTAAGACAATTAATGTCATTCATAGTGCTATATGCTCAGCTAAATTTCTGAGAATTTCCATTTGTGAAATACCCAATAATGCTTGGGACATCCTGCAGACTATGCATTATGGCACACTATCTGTTAAAAATAATAGACTACAGAAGCTTGCCACTAGGTTTGAGGTTGCTAGTATGAAAGACGGTGAGACCTTTGATGAGTTTTATGCTGAGATTAACGACATCGTTAACTCAAGTTTTAACCTATGTGAGATTATTCCTACCAATAGGATAGTTAGGAAAATCCTTAGATCCATACTTGAAAAATTCCTACCTAAGATCACCGCTATCGAGGAAAACAATGACCTTGATCACCTAAAATTAGAGAACCTCATAGGAAAACTGCAGGTTTATGAAAAGAAACTTCCTGGTTATAAAAAGCCAAAAACTATAACGATGAAAAATGCGAAGGACGTTGTTCATGATCCATCAAGTGATGATGATGATACCCTCACGGATCCGGATCTGGCCATGTTTGCAAAGAGGTTTAAGAAATTTCTTAAGCTAAAAATGAGTGGTCGTGATAGGGATATGGATAATATGCCTAGAGAGAGTAGGCATAGTAGGAGAGAGTCTAGATAGGATAGAGGTAGCAAACCCCGTGGTATTCAATTCCATGAGTGTGAAGGGTATGGGCATATTAGATCTGAGTGTCCCACATACCTTAAGGCTAAAGGCAAGAAAGCCATGGCAGCCTCTCTTAGTGATTCAGAAGGTGGCTATACTTCTGATAAGTCTCCTAAAGATAAGAGCAATTTTATGACTTTTGCTGCTAGCGTGTCTGGTGAGAGAGGGGGTACTATTAGTGATGAAGATGCTAGATCTAATTTCTCTCACGATGAGTCTGTAGATGAGGATATTATTAAGGTAGCTTATGCTGAACTGTTCAATGGGAATTTAGCTATAAAAAAGATGAACATAAGGGTTAATAAGAGGCTGAAGGAAATATAGCTAGAAAAGAATGAAGCTCGAGCTAAGTTTGAGAAAAGCCTTGTGATGATTGATGATTTTGATGAGAGGAATAAAAGGCTAGTTGATAGGGTCAAATCCTTAGAAACTTTACTTGAAGATGCTAAAACCCAGTTGTCTTTATTTTCTAGTGGAAATAAATAACTAGATCGCATGTTAGGAATTAGCGTTGAGCCTAATTATGATAAGGCATCATCGTCTATAGCTGCGTCTAACCCTCCTTAACATGACTTAGGCAAGAAGTCTGTTGAGTGCAGTCATGTGATTCCTCATGATGTTCCTCGTCCTATGACCCAACCTCGATCTAGAGGTATGGTGGGTAAACATCGTTGTGGCAAGGTAGGACACATTAGGCCTAAGTACTTTATGCTGCACAAATATAAGAAAAGGCATAAGAGTGTGTCACTTACATTTGATTCCTTAAATCTAGTGTTTCAAGTTTCTGCACTAACCAAACAAGTACAATTCCTTAGTGAGAAACTTGTTGTATTGATTAGGAATTCTCAAGTGGAAGAGATTCCTAAGATTGTTTGGGTGATGAAGCAATATGACTTCCCATCTACTTCTGAATGTCTTAATCCTAAAAGGCATGATGAGAGTGCACTTCGGTATAACTCTTCTTAGAAGTTGAATTTCTTTTCCCATTGTGTGTGTCTGTGCGTGTGTTTTATATTTTTTGCACGTTTATTTTCTTTTCACTGCATATGCGTGTGTGTGTGTGTTTTATTTATTGTTATATGTCCCTTGGCATATAGGATGTATATAAATTTCATAACCGATTCCGAATAGACGGTAATATGATCTGTACACGTTTTTATCATTGTCAAGGCTTGGTCGCATATATGAGGTTTCGGACTGCAATCTAATCTCTATCATACTTTGCTCACTAAATAGTATGGCATTTGACTATATGACCTTGTGCTATCCCCTTGTGAAAGAAAACAAAAATATAATAATAATAATAATAATAATAATAATAATAATAATAATAATAATAATAATAATAATAATAATAATAATAATAATAATAATAATAATAATACAGATTACATTAGACTTAATTACAAAAGACCAATGAGCCAAATTCAAAAGATAAGGGAAAAATCCTTCACTCGAAAGAGTTTTTATTATGAGCTCATCTTATTTGTGGGGAGACTGTTATCGTATGCAACCAATGTTGCTTATTTTTAGGTCCTAGTGGTGCTGGGTTTGAACATCTATTTTGTGGACTTGGTTGTTAAGAGATGGGTTTTCTTTGGCTGTGTCCCACTCATAAAATAAGGTCTTAAGCCTGATTCTTTGTGCACTTATTTTTCACGCAAGTACTTTTTATGCTTTGGTATTTATGTCATATGTATACGTGTAATATTTAGCACAATCTAAAGTGATGCATATTATTTCATGTCATAAACAGCCGATTACTGACTGTGTATCATTATACTTGCTTGAAGTGTTGTTTCAGTCTATTTTGATTTTTTTTCTCAGTATGTGCTTGTGTGTGCTTAATGTTATTGCGTACCAATTCTTTTGTAGTAGATTTATGAGTCTTGTTTTTACTTCCCTTGTGTTATTTTTGCTAACCGAGTGGGTGTAACGATTAGGAATTCTGACTACTGATACACTGTGAGACGAGTGTCACATAATATAAATTTGATTGGAAACATAAACCATCGTGAGATGACTATCGGTAAATTCTTCGAGAATCTGATATTAGACGTTACGATGTTCCACTACGGATAGCCCATGATATTTGGGCCGTAACTTTCTCATACGAACTCTGATTTTTATGAATTTATATCGCCGAAAAGATGAGATCGATATCTATAACTTTCTCGTTGAATATTTTTCCAAATTCAAACCAAAAGTAAGCCGAAAATACAAGTCAAAAATTTGGATGAATAATGTCGCGGACATATCTAGAAAAGTCTCCAATTTTCTCCTAATTTTCATTGTATATAAAGGAGTAATATTCAAGGTTTCCCAAAATTAGGAAAGAATGAAGAGATAAAAACGTGAATGGAGGAAGGAGAAGAGAAAGAAAAGAAAAAGAAAGAAAAGAGAAAAGAAAGAGAAGAAAAGAAGAAGAAGAAAAGAGGGAAGAGGCAAGAGGAGGGTTTGGCATCCATGGGAGCTTGAGAAATGAAGGAAAGCCAAGAGAAATAATGTAAAGAAATTTAAACCCAAATTTTGGATATTGGTGTTTTGTTGATTTATTGATTGATGATATTGTTGAGTTATAATATTGATGTTTATATAGGTTTAATGATAAGAAAACAATGGTTGTAGGGAATCCTCAATTTGTTAGATTTTGGAAATGGGAATTAAGTATAGATGATAGTTTGGATATGATTTGGCATTGAGAATAATATTGATTTTATTTTGGAGATTGGTTGAAGTAAATTGCTTGTGTGGAGATGTGGTTTAAGTGTTAAGAAGATTGAGTGGAAAACATGATGTTAATACCAGAATTTGGTCTTACATCACGACGCAGACCGCTTCGCGTCGCGACGCGATCTGGGGATTTTCTCATAAATGCTTCTGGTGTGATTCACGTCGCAACGTGCACGAAAAAAGTTGGGTACGTTTCTGGTCGATGTGCGTCACGACACGCAATGTCTGCGTTGCGACGCGTGGTTAAAATATTGCCCGAATCAGTTTCAAACCATCTCAGTTTCACCCGAATACATTAGAGGCTACCCTATAAGTCTCGTATCAACTCCTACGTATATATTACATCACGATACCCTCCAAATGATAGCCCAAACTTAGCTTGATTCTGATCTATTAATTCTTAGTCCATTTTCTAATCGAAACCATTGATGATAAATGAACACAAGAACCACAAGTTTCACCAGCGAAGTGAAGAAATGCTAGCGGAACTCTAAGACAGTGAGTGGACACTACTTTTTTAAATTGATCTTCAATTTTTTATTTTTGCAACAGACTTACTTTTTACACTTTAGGGCATTGGATCATTTTTATTAAAATTATTTCATAAAAGTGTATGATTTATGTTATATTTGAGAAAAATGTTTTCAGAATATGATTTATGTTTTTCGAGGCATGGGGAAAAAACCCACCCCAGTATGTAACTTTACTCAGTTATGGAATTGACGGATAACACATGTGCACATGTAGAGGACTGAGGGGGACGGCGATACGTAACGCCCCAAGATCCTAGTTCAGGATTAGGGATGACAGATGCCCGTAGGACACAGAAATCGGTGATGCTGTTCCAGGATCGCGGCCCGGTTGGGAGTACGGAGTAGCCCGCGGGGGACTAAACCGGAGAAATAAAATGGAGTCGCCACCGAGTGTAAACTGGGAAATGATTTAAGGCCGCACTCACCCCTCAAAAGGGAAGACCTCAAACCGTTGGGTTCGGAATGGTCCCTTACTTATGCCACTTGTAATGAATGGATTTATGTAATAATATAACCGAGTCTACGCAACATATCCTACATCTAAGTTCGTATACAACCTATATCTAAGTTTGCATATAACTTATATCTAAGTTTGCATATAACCTATATCTAAGTTTGCATGCATAAAAGTAAGTTGGAATAACGGCAAGCACACAATCTCATGAATACATTAAATCAATAAGCATGGCAATGTAAATAAATAATAATCTAAACATAAATGTAGAAGTGATATAATTAAGTTCCTAATGCGAAGGAAATAACTAAATCATGCTTGGAAATAATCAACTAAATCATGCATAAAATAACATATTAAACAACCTAATCATGCATAAAAGTAACATATTATTTCTAATAAACAACGAATAAACACAAGATTGGATGAAACGAAATATGTGTGTTTCTCAAGTGGTACGTGGAATTGTATCCCGAGTTCAGACCGCACTACCGTCCATTCGGATTCGGCTACAGAATTTACGTCCGAGTTTCCATCCGAAATACCACGAGAGATAGCACAAAATCATTCATCCCATGGCCACGACATACATGAATCAACAATATGCATGCGAAGAAATAATAACAAATAACAGAAAAAGAGCGGGAATAAATAAAAGAGTGCCCTCAGGTCTAACCTCTTAAGTCACCTCTTGGAAGTGCGTTACGCGGTTGTCGGAAGGGTTGATGCTCCGTAACTTTTCCGATTTACTGGTTCGTTGTTTTCCTTCGTTGCCACGCTGTTTTGGGCTGATACTTCCTCTGTTTTGCTGCTGTTTTTTGGTTACTGTTTTTAGGGGTATTCGGGGACAGTTTTCGGGTGATTTATTCACTGTTTTGGGGGACTATTTTGGGTTAATTTCTGGACTGCTTTGAAATGGTTTATGGGGCTGTTTTGGAGTGTCTTTGGGTGATTTTAGGGACGGTCTTTGGGTAATTTAAGGGGGTGTATTTGTTGATTTGTTTGATCGGTTATGGGAGAGACAGTAAGGGTTGTGTGTTTATTTGTTTACGAGAGGGGTTGTGTGTGCGTGAGTTTGGTCAGTGTACTGGGCTAGGGTAGTGTGTGCGTGAGTGGTGTGAATGTGCTAGGGTAGTGTGTGTGCGTGAGTGGTGTGAATGTGCTAGGGTAGTGTGTGCGTGAGTGGTGTGAATGTGCTAGGGTAGTGTGTGCGTGAGTGGTGTGAATGTTCTAGGGTAGTGCGCGTGAATTTGAGGGCTGTGAGTGGTTATGTGTGTTTGTGAGGGTAGTGTGCGTGAGTTTGAGGGTTGTGAGTGCTAGAAGAGAGAGGAGGGGCGTGAATGCCAGAAGAGAGAGATGTGTATTAGGGTTTATTATTTATTTTGTGTGGGCGTGAGAGTAAAGGCTAAGGGGGGCGTGAGTTCTTGAGAGAAAAAGAAGAGGCTTTAGGGTTTTTTGTTATTGCCGTGAATGTGAGTTCTAGGGTCCAAGGGTTTGGCTTTGGGTGTCTTTTTATAGGAGAGTGTTAGGGTTGTCATTGTACGGGAAGGAAAGAAATATTGTGCAATTATGGGGAAGATTTAATTCGTTTGTTATAAGGAAATAATTTCTTTAATTTAGGGAGGGGATTGTTTTAGTTTGGGAAAGGGATTTATGGGATTTGATTTGATTTATTTAATTTAGGCATGTGATTTCTTTAATTTAGGGAGGGGATTGTTTTAGTTTAGGAAAGGGCTTTATGGGATTTGATTTGATTTATTAATTTAGGCATGTGATTTATTTAAATTAGGAAGAAGATTTATTTAATTTAGGAAGGTGATTTAATTTGATTTATTTAATTTATGACATGTGTTTTAAATGTGTTAATTATTATTTTGGAGGGATTTGATGGGCTTGGTGTGTGGCTTGCGGGGTTTTGGGCTAAGGATAAATTTGAAAACAGAGATCCAACTAGCAAATCTGAAGCTAAGCAAACAAATTAAGTCCAACAAGGTATTGATTTCTGAATTTTCCCTTCCGACGTCCGTTTCCCGCGACTTCCGCAACTTAAAGGGTAGTGCCTCCATACGGGGTTCATCATCGGGACTTATATGCAAAAAATATGGTGCCTACAGTCACCCCCACTTTGATGGGACTTGTGCAGTGTGTGACAATGACAATCCTATCAAAGTTATGCAGTGCATTTTCACTTACCTAGCTTGCCAGCTGCCGTCTGACTTTCCTGTTGCTTCGAACTTAGTTGATCTGGTGGTGAGGTGCTGCGACCCCTGAGGTTCATCCCTGCAAGATGCTGCGATCTCTAGGAATCACTACCGAACTAAACTGATATGGTGGCGAGGTGCTTCGACCCCTGGGCTTTGTTCCCGAACCACTTAGTGTGGGCTTTGTTTCTGAACTATGCTGATAAGTAGTGGGCCTCGACCCTGGGACGCATCCCGAAAACTACTGATGATATGTGTGGGCATCGACCCTAGGACGCATCCCAAACTACTGATGAAGTGTGGGCCTCGACCATGGGACGTATCCTAAAAACTGCTGATGATGTGTGGGCCTCGACCCTGGGACGCATCCCAAAAACTGCTGATGTGGGCCTCGAGCCTGGGACGCATCCCAAACTGCTACTGATGTGGGCCTCGACCTGGGACGCATCCCAAAAATTGCTGATGTGGGCCTCGACCCTGGGACGCATCCCAAAAACTGCTGATGTGGGCCTCGACCCTGGGACACATCCTAAACTGCTGAGGATGTGTGGGCCTCGACCTTGGGACGCATCCCAAACTGCTTATGAAGTGGGCCTCGACCCTGGGATTCATCCCAAACTGCTAATGATGTGTGGGCCTTGACCTTGGGATTCATCTCAAACTGCTAATGATGTGTGGGCCTCGACCCTAGGACGCATCCCAAACTGTTGATGATGTGTGGGCCTCGACCTTGGGACGCATCCCAAACTACTGATGATGTGTGGGCCTCGACCCTGGGACGCATCCCAAACTTCTAATGAAGTGGGCCTCGACCCTAGGATTCATTCCCAAAACTGCTGAGAGTGTGGGCCTCGACCCTAGGATTCATTCCCAAAACTGCTGATCATGTGGGCCTCAACCCTGGGATTCATTCCCGAAACTGCTGATCATGTGGGCCTCAACCCTGGGATTCATTCCCGAAACTGCTGATGAAGTGGGCCTCGACCCTGGGATTCATTCCCAAAACTACTGACAATATGGGCCTCGACCCTGGGATTCATTCCCGAAACTGCTGACAATGTGGGCCTCGACACTGGGATTCATTTCCGAAACCGCTGATAATGTGGACCTCGACCCTGGGATTCATTCCTGAAACCGCTGACAATGTGGGTCTCGACCCTAGGATTCATTCCCGAAACTGCTGACAACGTGGGCCTCAACCCTGGGATTCATTCCCGAAACTGCTGACAATGTGGGCCTCGACCTTGGGATTCATTCCCGAAACTTCTGATAGTAAGGACCTTAACCCTCGGATTCATTCCCGAAACTGCTAATAATGTGGGCCTCGACTCTGGGATTCATTCCCGATGCTGCTGATAATATGGGCCTCGACCCTGGGATTCATTCCCGAAATTGCTTATAATATGGGCCTCGACCATGGGATTCATTCCCCAAACTGGTTGACTTTGCCGCTTTTTCCTTTTCTTCAAAACCTACAAACAAAAACAAAAAAGTGAGTGCATGTGACGTGTATGCATGGATGTATTTCCTATTCTGTTGGGTTAGGCCTTCATTGTGCTCCTCGGTGCTTCTTGCCTACGAAAGTCTTTGATCGCCCCTAGGTCTGCTTATAGTTTCTTTATGTCAATTCTTTTCTGGTGGTTGGTCAGTTCTCTTTTATCTCATGGCTCAAGTTCTCGGTATATCCCTTATTCGCGGGGTTGTAGACTGGTTGCCCCCAGTCTTGGTTTAGTTTTCTGCTCTCCGCTGTTTGCACTTGGTCAAGATGAACCACATGGTGGGGCATTCCATATCAACATGCTATATTACAAGCTACGAAATGTTGGGGTTGGTGCTCAGAGCGCCAATCCGGACCGTATTTATGTCTGATTCGTGAATATGAACAATCCATTTTTCCATAATATTACTTATTTATGGTTGCACCTCTTATTTTTTATATACGTATTCGATCTGATTACGATTAGATTGAAACTAAATGTGGTTTAGTGATATGTATATATTAGACAAATGCCCGATAATATATAATACAGTACACAGTTACAAAGATAGTTTGTAATTGACATTGGGAAGTGTCACTGCTAAATGTATATTATCAAATACAGTTCCTGGTCAAGATTCACTAACACGGGTCGGTTAGTCAAATCTGTTAAGACCAGTACATGTCGTATATCGAGACTTGGTCCGATGGTTTATCCCAATGAACCATGTGGGCCAAGGCATTTATGTAACACGTATATATTGTTTTGTTTTATTATAGTAATAATGAGATGTTTGTGAGGAAAAAGGTTTACCTAAGTCTTCTTTACTCCGTGAAAGCAGTGGGAGTAGTCTCTGTTATATTTGATATAAATTTTTATATAAGATATAAAAACTAAGAGACTTGTGAGATACTCCTATTATTTGTGCATTGGATGTGATCTAATAAAAGACACAACAAGGCTATCTGTATGACAGTTAGTATAACTGTTTGACAGTTATTGTGTGTCTTATATATAGTATTCATCTTTCGTAAATGATGATTCCTTTTTTCGAAAGAGATATTGATTAGAATGTCTAATCAATCTTATGTATCATTTGATGATGACATAATGAATGCTTTATTATGTGCGATTAAAGATATCAATTTAATCGTAATTGTTACGAGTTATTTTGATATCCTATAGACCATAGGATGGATCTTGAAACACGTTCTTTGTGATCTTTGAGATATTAAGAACGAATTTCTAATTCATGGAGAATACATTCTGTAACCATTAGGGTCATATTAGTTTTGAGACTAATTATGACGTTAGACAGTCTACGTCATAAAGAGTCACAAAAGATGCAGCGGGAGTGTCACGAAGGATTCTACTATTTAGTGGAATTAGATCCAACTTATGAAGTATTGACTTACGAAGTTGCATAATGACCTTATAAATTAGAAGTTTTATATTGGTGTTGTGTTTGCGGTTGTCCTCATAGTATTTTGGATTTGATCCATGAATATTTAGACAACTCAGTAGCTGTAGCACAATACAGATATAACATCAGTGTCATATTAATGTATAATTTAGATTCTAAAAAATATGAATGATGTTGACTATGGGTAACGATGGAGTTTGTTTGACAAACTCAATATGTCATAGCGGACCTACTTCTTGTTGCCTATCTCTTAAGTGCGAGGTGAGCTTTTGAGAGCCATGAGTATACGATACACATTGAGATGTGTATATGATACCGTGGATTGGCACAAGAGCAAGTGGGAGAAATTATTGGGGTTGGTGCTCAACGCGCCAATGCGGACCGTATTTATGTCTGATTCATGAATATGAACAATCCACTTTTCCATAATATTACTTATTTATGGTTGCACCTCTTGTTTTTTATATACGTATTCGATCTGATTACGATTAGATTGAAACTAAATGTGGTTTAGTGATATGTATATATTAGACAAAGGCATGATAATATATAATGCAGTACACAGTTACAAAGATAGTTTGTAATTGACATTGGGAAGTGTCACTGCTAAATGTATATTATCAAATACAGTTCCTGGTCAAGATTCACTAACACGGGTCGGTTAGTCAAATCTGTTGAGACCAGTACATGTCGTATATCGAGACTTGGTCCGATGGTTTATCCCAATGAACCATGAGTCTAGGGAGACTCGTATAGACGTATAGGTGTTTATAGTGGATAAACACTGAACGACTCACCGAAGATTCTTAATGGATGGTACACCAACGTCAATAAGAATCTTATCGGGTTGAGTAGCACTTGTGATTCTTCGACTTGAGATACCACAGTGGGCGCATGAGACATCTTCTACACTTAGATGGCAGTCACGTCACCGATCTATTAAGATCAGACCTCCGTCTGTTCGTTGGGTGTAGATAGATCCTCAGGGTGTCCTGTGTGTATCGAGATAGGATCTGTCAGTTCTGTGTATCAAAGCATAGGTAGTCCATATGATTAGCAATCAGATAAAACCATGGGCCCGTGGTACAGTTTAGAAACCAGTTCTAAACATTCTTTTTGAGATTGCTAATAGAATAGTCGACTGGATAATC
Source organism: Zanthoxylum bungeanum (assembly GCA_019454045.1). Lineage (NCBI taxonomy): Eukaryota > Viridiplantae > Streptophyta > Magnoliopsida > Sapindales > Rutaceae > Zanthoxylum > Zanthoxylum bungeanum. The sequence goes on along the minus strand of SKCR01055037.1, from coordinate 54,622 downwards.
CCTATAGAGATTTGACGTTTACATCTATATCTCTGGGATTTATCTGGATACCTGTGACAGAGGAATTATACATTTGCCATGACCTCGACCTGTATGATTCAGCGAGTTTATCTGTGATCGTCATAATTTACGGGTGGATAGATTATGGACACGAAATTGGATTTCGTGACGGATATGCCTGAATCTAGAGAGTCTCGATAATGAAATATACTCATAGAGTACTAGAGCAATATTTATAAATAATATTGATTATTTATAAAGTCGTTTAAAGGTTAAACGCAAAATACATGTTTAAGGACCCGATAGTCATTTCCTTAATTTTTGTGTATTTACATTTAATACTTGATTAATTTAAATACATATTAATTAATTATCAAATTGAGATATTTGATTAATATCACAAATGAATATATGTATTTAATATTTAATGTAAATATTATACATATATTTAATATATTTGTATTTAATTAATTAATTAATTATTTAATTGTTAAATGATTAAATTAATTAAAGTATATATATTTTTTAGTAATGATATTTTATTTAATGACTAAGTTGCAATTGTTGACTTGTTTGAATTTATCATTAAAGTGTAATGATCATTTAATCAAGTTGCAAGTTGAAATTCAAATGAAATTAAAACAATTTGTCTTGTTTTTTCCTTAGGCAATTTCGGCCAAGGCATTTATGTAACAAGTATATATTGTTTTGTTTCATTTAGGGTTTAGATAACCTAATACACTTTATCAAAACTCCATTAAAACAAAGCAAAGAAGGTAGAGAGAAAAGAAAAGAAAATCAAAGAAAAACTTGGAATTTAGTAAGTATTTCCAACCTTCCATTAGAGAGTAATTTGTTCCTCTTGTTGTGGGCTTCACTTTGTGATGTTCTTAAGTTTTTATATTCACTATTCTTTGTGTTTTTTATGGATGAAAGTTTGATGAAGGGGTTAAGCATGTATGAAGTTGGAAGATTGTTACTAGTGTAGTAATAAGTATTCTTTTATGGTTTTTAGAACCTTGTTGCTAATCTAGAGTTGTTGACCCACTCTTAAATGACCTATATTTTATCTATAGTTATTTCATTGTGTTGAGACTTGATTTGGATGGAAGAAACATGATTGAAGTATTGGATTTAACCAATTTGGTCTAATTTGTCCAATTTGAAGAAATTGAAAAATTAGGGTTTAAGACCACTTCCAAATTTGGGGCTTTTCATTTATATGGTGTATTTGGATGTGTATATTATGCATGTAAAATATTGGGTTGATTGGATTTTTCCTTGATGTGTTTTGAACCATGAAAGTGCAAAATGCACAAAACCCCCCTAATGGAGGCTCTCGGCCAAGGCACTCAAAATTGGGATTTTTTTTTGCTTTTGGTATTTTGACATTTGGGACATGTTAAATTCATCTTAGAAATGATTTAGAATCATCCAAAATTGATTTGAACAATTTCGGACTAAAATGAACAAAATGTCAAATGTAAGGGCAATTCGGTAAATTCACATAAATTTGATTTATTGAATTTTATTTCATAATTTTATTATTGGGTAATTAAATAAATATGTTTATTTAATTAATCCGAGAAAAAGTTTCGAAATCGAAAAATTTGATTTTCCACTGTTTCCGCTGCGTTACCGGATATCCGCAATAAAACCCCTACACGAAATAGTCTCAATAGTTACACATATTATTGCCATCAAAGAATGCCCAATATTGAAACTAGAGAACCTTCAAAACATTCAATGCAACTCAAATCCAAGTCTTTGAATAAATGATCTAAGCCAGACTCGAAGTGTGTGTGTGCAAAGGTTCCTTTGCAGATTCATCCCTAGGTAAGCCAACTCGGTGATTTCGTCAAAAAAATGGGATCGATGGGTCAAACCAACCTAGATGTCTCAATTATGCCTGCAGTTGCTTTTATGTGCTCAATGTGGTACGGTTTTCTTTCTCTTTTGTCTTTTTTTTTTTTTTTTTTCTTTCTCTTTTTTTTTCAACACACCTACCATTTAGGTAGTATTTCTCCTCATGGTGGTCTTAATACTCGCCCATGGGTAGCTTCACGCTTATCGATTATAGGTGGTTCAATTCTTTTCTTTAGAGACTTTTATTTTATTTTCAACCGTACCACACATCATAACACAAGCAAATCAAGATAGACATCTAAGCAAACGGTCATTCACCGACCTACAATTTCTTCAACTATTCATTTTGCTAACTACTCATGTTTTCACTACTAAGAACCATAATCAAGTGCTTACGAGTCTAACATAGATCAATCACTCAAAGTATCAGATAAAATCATATCAAGAGTTTATCGTTTCTAAGATTTCCCCCTATAGCAAACGATTTCATCATTGGACTTATGCCAAACTATTAAGGACTAAAATCAAACAAATTTTTTTCTTTTTTTTTTCTTTTTTTTCTCTTTTTTTTTTCTTCTTTTTTTTTTTATCTTTTTTTTTGGCTGAAGGCCCCCCAATGGCCTTTTTATCCATGTTAGTTAAACTCTTCTTGACAAATCTTTCTTTCTTCTCTAACCTAACGGATATCTATGATGGCTTTTAAGACACAGGGTTAACATAATGCGTGTATGCATGAGATGCATGAAATGCATGAAATGCGTGCGATGCATGAGATATAATATGCATGTGTTTATCAAAAGCATAAAGGGGCAACTTCTATGAGATATATGACTATGGTTCATAGGTTTATAGAAGTGTAGACAAAGGCTCCCCACTCAAGGGTTCGAGCGACCAAGTGAGCGCACCTTTTTTATATGCTAAGGTACGTGCCAACGAGTGATGATACATGACTGACTGTCAAATGGATTTCTTATTAAAGATTCCCCAGAGGGAGGGTGGAGCGAACTCTCTTAAGTACCCTTGCCTCTTAGGCTCTTATCGCCTTGGTGACAGGAATAAACAATAGGTCCTCCAAATTAGTCCCTCACGGTAAGCTTCGAGTAAATGATTATCTAGATGCCTTCACAACTTTTCCTTATAGAAAGGTAGTGAATGAAGGAAGACACCAAACCATTACCTAGCTTTAATAATACCTTTAATTAAACCCATTTCAACCCACGGTAGACACGGTTAACTAAAGCACAAATCACAAACATTACAAGACATTATTTCGGGGCCGATTCTCAATCCCAGTGGAGTCGCCAGATTGTAGGACACAGAAATCGGTGATGCTGTTCCAGGCTCGCGGCCCGATTGGGAGTACAGAGTAGCCCGTGGGGGACTAAACTAGAGAAATAAAATGGAGTCGCCACCTAGTGGGAAATGATTTAAGGCCACACTCACCCCTCACAATGGAAGACATCAAACCGTTGGGTTCAGAATGGTCCTTTACTTATGCCACTTATAATGAACAGATTTATGTAATAATATAACCGAGTCTACGCAACATATCATACATCTAAGTTCGCATACAACCTATATCTAAGTTTGCATGCATAAAAGTAAGTCGGAATAACGGCAAGCACACAATCTCATGAATACATTAAATCGATAAGCATGGCAATGTAAATAAATAATAATCTAAACATAAACGTAGAAGTGATATAATTAAGTTCCTAATGCGAAGGAAATAACTAAATCATGCTTGGAAATAATCAACTAAATCAGCATAAAATAACATACTAAACAACCTAATCATGCATAAAAGTAACATACTATTTCTAATAAACAACGAATAAACACAAGATTGGATGAAACGAAATATGTATGTTTCTCAAGTGGTACGTGGAATTGTATCATGAGTTCAGACCGCACCACCGTCCATTCGGATTCGGCTACGGAATTTACATCCGGGTTTCCATCTGATATACCACGAGAGATAGCACAAAATCATTTATCCCATGGCCACAACATACATGAATCAACAATATGCATGCGAAGAAATAATAATAAATAACAGAAAAATAGCGGGAATAAATAAAAGAGTTCCCTCGGGTCTAACCTCTTAAGCCGCCTTTTGGAAATGAGTTACGCGGTTGTCGGAAGGGTTGATGCTCCGTAACGTTTCTGATTTACCGGTTTGTTTTTTTCCTTCGTTGCCTTAATGGGCGTGAGTGATGTGAATATGCTAGGGTAGTGTGTGCGTGAGTGGTGTGAATGTGCTAGGGTAGTGTGTGCGTGAGTGGTATGAATGTCCTAGGGTAGTGCGCGTGAGTTTGAGGGCTGTGAGTGGCTGTGTGTGTTTTGTGAGGGTAGTGTACGTGAGTTTGAGGGCTGTGAGTGCTTGGAGAGAGAGGAGGCATGAATGCCAGAAGAGGGAGATGTGTATTAGGGTTTATTATGTATTTTGCGTGGGCGTGAGAGTAAAGGCTAAGGGGGGCGTGAGTTCTTGAGAGAAAAATAAGAGGCTTTAAGGTTTTTTGTTATTGCCGTGAATGTGAGCTCTGGGGTCCAAGTGTTTGGCTTTGGGTGTCTTTTTATAGGAGAGGGTTAGGGTTGTCCTTGTACGGGAATGAAAGAAAAATTGTGTAATTATGGGGAAGATTTAATTAGTTTGTTATAAGGAAATGATTTCTTTAATTTAGGGAGGGGATTATTTTAGTTTAGGAAATGGATTTATGAGATTTGATTTGATTTATTTAATTTAGGCATGTGATTTCTTTAATTTAGGGAGGTGATTGTTTTAGTTTAGGAAATGGATTTATGAGATTTGATTTGAATTATTTAATTTAGGCATGTGATTTATTTAAATTAGGAAGGTGTTTTATTTAATTTAGGACGGTGATTTAATTTGATTTATTTAATTTGTGACATGTGTTTTAAATGTGTTAATTATTATTTTGGAGGGATTTGATGGGCTTGGTGTGTGGCTTGCGGGGTTTTGGGCCAAGGATAAATTTGAAAACAGAGATCCAACGAGCAAATCCGAAGCTAAGCAAACAAATTAAGTCCAACAAGGTATTGATTTCTGACTTTTCCCTTCCGACGTCCGTTTCCCGCGACTTCCGCAACTTAAAGGGTAGTGCCTCCATACGAGGCTCATCATCAGGACTTATATGCAAAAATACAGTGCCTACAATGCCCCTAGATCCTAGTTTCAGAGCTTGGAGGATAGCATAGATTTGCACCCCCAGTTCTAGTTCAGTGGCTTGGGGGATGGCGATACGTAACGCCCCAAGACCACTAGTTTCATGGACAGTAGTGGCATGCTTTGGGGGACGACGATACATAACGCCCTAAAGTCATGGATTTGCACTCATGGGTCTAGTTAGGCGTATGAGGGGACGACGATACGTAACACCCCATACGTCAAGTTTTTCAAAGACAGATTAGTTTTGAGAAATCAAATTTTAGAAATAGTTTTCAGAATATAGACATTTTAGAAAAAGTTTTCAGAATAGATCTTTCAGATACAAGTTTACAAAACCAGATTTTCAAAGAGCAAATTTCAGAAAGATAAGCCTTATAAAAGAGATTTCAGATAATGTTTTCAGAAAAAAGAGTTTTTATATCAAGTTATTTTTGGAACTTTGGTTTTAGAACCAAATATTTTTATATTAGTATTTCAGTTTTCATCCATTCACTTAGATCGTACAAAGATCTAACCCTTCACTCTCAGTTTCTATGTTTCGCATGTATTCTCAGAGGACGAGCTCGGGAGGATGGATACTGATGCAGTCACTAGGGTATGATGTCTATTAGTTCAAGTCAGGAAGAGTGAGAGTCTATCATATTGAAGTAAAATTTTTGTGTTATTCTTTGATTTTGAGATAATCATTGTGAAAGTGTATTATTGAGTAAAGTCATTGATGTTGAATTTATATGTTATGTTTTTTTTAGCTTGGGATACGGTCCCATACTTAAGATATTTAAATTAAAAAAAAAAAGAATATTAGTATATGTTCATGGTTAGAAGTCAGAGGCTTATGAGGTTAGTACGGTCTATCCTCTGCCGATAACATCTCCCGAATCGGGATGTTACAATGGGCCTGTTAGTGAGGGGAGTAAGTTATGTTCGCATATACTCTTGCATGTGCTATTTATCCTAGTACCTTCACAATTTGTCATTTCGTGACAAAAAGAGGGAGAATAATAAATGGGAAAGTAGTAGTATATGAGAGTCAGAGTATATCCATTTGATATATTTGTTTTAAGGGGAGTAAGATTAAGGGGGAGTAGGATATCTACTATTTATGTATACATTCATGAGTTTTATTGTTGCTTTATATCTTCTTTATAATCCTTGTGCTTTTCACGGTATGTTGCTATTTGTGGATGTTTCAGGTAAGCAAATTTGGTAGCTGTGATGGCATTGATTTCAAGACTACTTGTTAAGGTAGTAGATCGAGTGTTATGGTAATATGTCACTGTCTTGATGGTTGGCAGTTGGCTATTTTCATTTTTTGGTCTTTTATCGTAGACTTTCTATTATGTAGTGTTTTGTCACGGAATGCCAAATGAGGAGATTGTTAGTTCCATTATTATTGGCAATGTCCGTAACAAAATAAGTTCAATTGAGTTGTAATAAGACTTGAATAACTTGGAGCAATTGGACTAATACTTGGCAAAGCTGAAGCAATTTCATTAGTGCTGCGTTCGTTGAAGCATTCGAACATGTGGCGTTAGTGTCACGTTCATTGTTGGGTTCGAACGAAATATTCCAGAGAAAAAATGTTCGAGGTGCGTTCGAGTAAGCGTTCGTATGAACCTTTCCAAAGAATATGTGTTTGAAACGCGTTCGAGTGGCGTTTGAATGCTCATGCGTATCTGAGTTATTTTTTACGTGTTTTCAAGCCTTTTTGTTGTTGGAAACCCTAGATTTTGCCCTATCTATATAAACAGACATTGAGCCACATTCACAAGTGTTGAAAACACAATCCTTTGAGCCTAAACACAATCTTTGTTTTCACCTTGAAGACTTTCTTGTTCTCTTGTCTTCTTTATTTTGGTGAAAACGTTCTTTGTTAAACCATCAATACAATAAACCCAATTTCCTAAACCTTCAGAGTTCTCAAGGAGGAAGATTGATAGTTGGAGTTCCGACATTCAGAGTTGCAGAGTTGATTCACTTAGAGACTTCATAGGTTGTGAAGAAAACTGTGGGGTATGGGCTTGAGGAGTTCTTCGAGTTCTTACAGTCTAGAGGTACTAGAGTTGGTGGAGTTGCCGCCATAGGTCTTTTACCATTACTAAAAGTTTTTCTCTATTATAATGGATTTCAGACTGGTAGCCGAGATACCCGGAGTGGTTTTTTACTCGTACGAGTTTTCCACTTCGTCACCAAAATTATTGTGCTGATTTTGTGTGGTTGTTTTTTTATTTTCTGCAATATTATTTTTTCATTGATTTATACATTGTTAGACTTAAGGTTGCGTGTTTGTAATCCATAATAACACATTAATTAGGACTTGTCTTAATTAATTGTGATTAATTCCGCATAGGGTCAGAACTTAGGATAATTACGAACTTTGACATTTGAAAAAGATTTATTCATATGTACTAGTTTGCATACAATGCCCTGATGGAAATCATTACCTATATTGAAATAGGTATTCTATGAACGCCATCAGGACGGATTATTTAACAGTACCACTAAAATGAATCGATAGTAACCAAAAGGAATCTATATGTAGATTTTAGTAGAAATATTCAGATAACCTTCAGAGAGCTTATTAATGTACCTACGAAGCTTGAAGACGTACTCGATGGATCAAATACTGGAGATATGGTGTCTCGTATACGAGTATCCCAAATATATTGGTATTCAAGACCCAAACACTCTACATACTACAGTCATAGACCCTAAACCATGCTCCGATACAAACTTAACTTTGTAACATCTCACATCTGGAGATGTTATCAGCAGGTGATAAATTACCCTATCACCCCCAACCCCTGTCTAACTGTCTCTATATGCATATATTGAACTCATTACACATCATATCATAACATACAAGATAGACTTGCTTTAACTGGCCAATGGAGATCGGCCCGACCGTCAGGTAAAGGGCACTAATGGGAGATGTCCAGGGTACGACTTCTTTTTAAACATGAAACTTTATAACTTATATGCACTTATCATCATAACAAATTCAATTTTATCTAACTACAGACAACTTAATACATAATTTCAAAAAACCTATCGATGATTGTCCAATAGTCAATATACCCAACTGGATAGAACAATAACACGTTAGTGACTGCAAAACATCATTCGATTCCCCGAGCTCGTCCTTTGGAAATCCTGTAAAATAGATCTGATGTGGTGGGAGTGAGTATTTTGGAATACTTAATAAGTGGATATAAATTGAAATAAACTTAATAAAATCAGTAAGTCATTCAATACTAAAAAATTTCACTTATTATCTAAAAACATTTATCTGAAAATTCCTTTGGAATTTCTGAAAATCCTTAAAATAAAAAATAAAATGAAAACATTTGAAATCAAATATCATAGAAAATCTGAAAATTCATAAATCAGAAAACTAATCCATTCTCTGTGGAAAATATTAGTGTTTGGGGGCATTACATCTCGCCTCCTAAACACTTATCTGAAAAACTGCTAGTGCCTCGGGACATTACGTTTTGTCATCCCTCAAGACACTTCTCTGTAAATCTTTGGTAACTTGGGGTATTACGTCTCCCTGTCCCAAGGACACCTATATAGTCATCTGCTAGTCAGGAATGTGACATCTAGGGTTGGAATAAGCTGATGTCTACACATGCGCACATGGTCATCTGGATCCGTCAATTTCATATATACTGACAATTCTATGTATAAAAATTTGTAAAACATACTACTTAAAATAAAATCATCAAAAACATATCTCAAATGCTCAAATAAAACCATACTCAAATCATGACTAGGGAGTTCAAAGTATCTCGAATATCTTAAGTAAGACAATATCTAATCATAGACAAGGAAAATCAAAATGTCTTAAGTAAAGTATATTTCAAGTGTAATCAAATACTTGTAGTATCGTAAATAAAATTAAGGAATCATTATGATAAGAAAGTATCCATTGATTGTTTGGGTGTTAATCCAATTTCAATCCGTAAAATACCAATGGTTGTTCCGACAGTAATCTATAAACTTACATTCTTACGTTATGATAAATGACATGACATTCTTATTATAAAATTAGGCTATCTAGGATTCCCATGGATTTTACAGAGCTTGATTCAAAGTTACATAGATCTAGACATCGTAAATTTAATTTCCTCTTATCCTAAACATTATTACATTACACATGACCAATTTTGAAAATCCATTGTAATTAATTGAGAATAAGACAAGGGCTGACTTTTTGATAGAATGGCCTCTCACATGTCTAGTTTATGTCAATTTCTACGGTTCTTGATTTCAATTCCTAGAACTCACATTGTAGTTGAATCTTTACATATTGGTAAGGGAAAATAGATTAAGGTGTTACAACAGGACAATCACTTTAGTTTAGGATAAATACATCTTTCATCGAAAATTATAATTATAATTATGTTATACCTTAATATGTCCAGTTTCGTTGGCATTTTACGGATTTCAATTACGATTCCTAAAACTTAAGTTATAACCACAACTTTACACATTACGCAGATAAAATAGTTTCAGACATCATTGTAGAACAACCACATTTCAAAATTTGTTACATTTCATGCTTCAATGGAAAAATCTGATTTTCAAATATGTTATTCCTTAGTGTGCACAATAGACATTGTGCATAATGTGTCAGTTTCTAATTAGAGTTGCATTTAGGGTTCCAATGGTCACTTAAACATAACTATCACCCAATTTCTTCAACATATTTTCTAATAGGCACATTATATAATTAATAGATAGAGCCCTTCAAAGAAAAACTCACAAATTCAAGCTAAATTTAATATCTAAATCAAATATGTCCAAATTATCTTACAAAAACATAACATCAATTTCGAATTTACTGTAAATTCATGCTTCTATAGAGAATTTTGAATTTTAACTATGTTATTACTTATCGTGTCTAGTTTAGGTGAAATTTTACGATTTTTCAAACGGAGGTCTAGAACGCATTCTATAAGTGAAACACTATAACTTTCCAGAATGGATTCTAGTTTAGGTTCATGGGAAATCTTAAATTCCATAGCTTCTTATCACCAATCTCAACAATTCATAATCATCTATCATCATTTTAGCATCAATTCATTTCATAATTATTCAACTTTTACTTAGAGAAATCTGAAATTATAATAAATTCATTGTAATTTATGTAATTGCTCTTCAAGACTTCTCTAAAGCTACCTTTTTTGCTACATAATCCTCTTCTTCTTCATCTTCTCAATTTTTACTGCTCCAAAGGGCTAGAATTCTCTCAATTTCTCTCTCTCATCTCACGGCCAAAATGGAGGGAAATGGCTTGGTGTGTGTTATATATATTTAGCTAGATATATGAAGAGCTCTCTAGAATATTTTCTTTCTTTTCCTTAATTGGGCCGAAAATTGTAAAGATATTGGGCTTGGCTTTAGACTTGATTTTGGGCTAGAGTTTACTTAGCAATGTGTTGGGGTTTGTTTAGTAATTGGGCCGGGGCTAACTAAGTATCTAAAAGGGTTTATTTAGTAACAAAGCCCAATTTTCGTTTTAAACCATAAATGATTTCTTATGTGTGCCCAATTATTTCCCTAACGGACCAATCTATGTCCTTCAAATTTTTAACGAACTCGAGTTTCTAAAATGGACTTGATCGTAAGTCCCTCATAAATTGAACTCTTCTTAGTCATCTCTGAAGATCCAAGATTTCCACCAAATTCATTTATAATTATTATGAAATATCAAGGCCGTTACACTCATTCTTTATCGGCGCATGTAATGAATAGTTTCAACTGTGCCAAGTATTAGGGTTAGGAATATTACTGAGGATTTTGCAATCAGATAGTGATTGGAGAGTCAATTTTGATTGAATCTCAATATAATCATGAATCTGATTCTCTTGGCCTCCTATTATGGAGTTAGATTTTAAAATTATTAACTGATTAGGGTTACTGTGGAATCACCTATATTTGTTTTTTTTTTTTTTTTAATCTGAAATTGAGGATCAAATGATTGGAAGATCGAAAGTGCTTTGTTTTTCTTTGCTATGTGTTCTGATTTGGATATTCTGTGATGGAACCCTTGATGTTTAATGAATGAATCATTGATATGTTCAATCTCAATACATTAAGTCATTCAGTGTTGGTGATGGTAGTGATCAGTTTGCACAGCGAAAAATAAATATTTTATCATCACCGAGTCCCAAGACCAACTAATTTGGTATATATAAGTGTACATGTGATAAACATAGCGTTAACACAAATAAATCATGCTTTTTGTTTAGACAAAACATTAACATGCTTTCATGCCATTTCTAAAAGAAATTAAAAAGCAATAATGAGGAACTTACTTACGCCGAAGACTCCTCACTGTCTACCCTCCAATCTACAAGAAATTTATACATTCTTGTATCCCTAAACCTCTACTCTTAGCCAATCAAATGTTTGGTATATCCAATGGTTCACATACCAAAGTTTCGTTAATGGCAAGAAATGAGATTGAGTGTAATGATAGTTCACATTACGTGCTAACCAATGTAAATTCTTCTTTTGTATTGGGAACTAGTGTCTGTAAATTCTTCTATGAAGAATGAACATTATAGATCCTTCTCAATGCACTTAAAATATTATCAAATTCATAGCTTTTTCTCTTAAATAAATTATGTAACAATAAAAAAACACCAAATTGAATCTTTATATAGGAATCAAATGATAGGATTCTTAGAGTTCATGAATATGAAATTGAATTTTAAGTGCACGATCTATCTTTAGGGTCTTATTAAAATCCTAGATAGGCTTATGATGGATTGAGATGAGTGGAATGAGTTCAAAATATGAGCTTATGAATATGAGGTTGTAAAAAATTCAAAATGTCAATTTTTAGCTATGGACTAATATGTTAACCGATTGAAGCAATCAGTTAACTGATTGGAGTAATTGGTTAACTGATTACCATGGGCGAAATTTGCCCAAGTTTTAATTTCAAACTATTTTGTCTACCCCAATTCGATTATAAGCACCCTAAGGTACTATTGATCACTTTTAAACACCCCCTTACACGTCAAATGATTTATACAATAATCAAACATATTAAAAACTGGTTTCATAGGGGAATCTATTATAGTTGACTGTTTAGAGATTTTCCAACATACAACTCCTCCATTCAATGTAAACAAATATCTTATTTGTGATTTGCTATCACTCATGTTAGTCTGAAAGCTGGGATCACCTTAACCAATGACTGTAGTTCTGAGCCTTCTGTTAGGGTTGGTGCTAGAAGCGCCAATTTTCTTATGTATTTCCATGTAAATACATTTGTAACATTTTATTATGAATAAAATAAACAGTTTCTATAATATAATGTATCTTTTCATATGGTAAAGACGTAATTGACCTTCAAATGATTAGTTATGATACTGTTTCAAAAGCGTCACAACTGACATTGAGTTGTATCATGACGTTGTCATTCTTAGACAGCTCCTGGTCAAGGTTTACACAGCTTGGTCAGTAATGTAAACCCGTTGAGACTGGTACATGTCTTATACTGGAATCTTAGATTCCAATGGTTTCTCAATGAACCATGAGTCTTGGAGACTCGTATAGATGTGTAGGTGTTTATAGCAAATAAATATTGAACGACTCACCTTAGAATCTTAATGGATGGTACACTAACGTCAATAAGAATCTTCTCGGGTTGAGTATCATAATGGTTCTTTGACTTGAGATACCACTGTGGGTATATGAGACATTTTCCACACTTAGATGACAGTCACGTCACCGACCTATTAAGGTCAGACCTCCACCTGTTCGTTGGGTGTGGACAGATCCTCAGGATATCCCGTGTGTGTCAAGATAAGATCATTTAGTTCCGTGTACAGAGTATAGGTAGTCCATATATGATTAGCAATCAGATAAAAACCATGGGCCCGTGAAGAACCACTTTTTATTATTTCGACACACTTATACTTGAAAGTAAATAACCACTTTTTGAGCGTGTCAATAATACTTCATATGGGTTTTCTAGTGAATTAGTTCAATGTACTTATTCTTTAACAAGTATCCATATGTTAGAGTAAGTGAACATCTTTACTCATAGTTTATGAGATCAGTTACCTTTCTTCTCTAAGCGAGTAGAATTAACAAATGTGGATTTAAACTGGATTTATCATTGTCCTAATATAAATAATCCTATAATTAGAAATATTTAATTAAGAATGGAATAATGTCATAAATTAACCCAGTTAATTCCTATTAGTGTCAAGGCACATAACTAACATTTTTGTATTAGTTATACTGATTCATTTAGCTTCCCATAATTTATGATTATGAAAGTTGGGAGAGAGTGTGAAATCACTTAATGTAGAGAGAATATTATGGAGACTTGGATTGGTAAGGATCTAAAGTTGTGTGATGCATCATACTTGTTGAAACCAACAAACGACGTCGTTGTCATGCAGTTGAGACTTGGACACTTTCGTCCACAGTCATCGATTTCCCACCTCAGTCATCATCGCCCACCAACCCCAAATCCCTTGAAATTATTGACCTAACAAACGACGTCGTTGTGATTTAGTTGAGACTAGATCATGTGTATTTCTCGGCTACTTCCTCCGAATTCCTTTTCTAAATCTTTAATCACTTCAATCAATTTGGGTCAACAAAATTGTGATCTTCACATTCCCCTCCTATCCTCCCCACATTTATTAAGTCATAAATTTTTATTTTTTTCTTATAAAAAGTCCTGTAAATGAGTAATTTTCATTTTTTTTTTTTAAACAAAAAAAAATTGAAGATGTAAGGGTGTATTTGGATCCCATTTTTTGATGTGAGAACGGAGCGAGTCTGGCACTGAACATGAGTATAGAGTGAGGTTGAGTGGAGAATACAAATAATCTTATTTGGTTTAAATTAGAAATAGACTATGATTTTGAGTTTTATATAAAAATATTATATGCAATACCATTATTAACCTTGGATGAAAATATATAGATTTATTATTGATATAAAATATTTTCTTGCCTATTCACCCTTAAAAATACAAACCAAGTAAATGAATGGCTATTTCTTTGTTTATTCTCCATCCATTATCTAAAAATTTACAAACCAATTAAGTACACTCTAAGTCTATTCCTTAAATATTACACCCTTACCTCACCCCCAAACCCAAATTAAATGTATCCCCTGGGATTAGAACCTATAACATCTTACTTCATCGGCAAGAGTTAAGCCAAATAAGCTATCATTTGAGGATTAATGAGTAATTTTCATTTGACGTCACTGATTCCTGGTACATATGGATGATAACAATTCATGTGGGGATGGAGCTCATGGGCCCTCGTATGTTAGGGTAGGATATAGGATAATTTTCTATATATGTGAATTGAGCGGGTCAAATACGGATATTGACATCATCGTTCTAATAGAGATAAAATCCACAAATGAACTGGAACTCGTACGGGAACCACAAAAGCCTAATACATTAGGACAAAATACATGTCAAATTTTTATACCCGTTAATTGAATATACCGGAAACAAATATTGACATCCATGTATAATATCCCGCCTCTTAGCATCATACTTCTTCCAAGCCAGCCTACACAAAATCAAATCGTCATAAATGCAAATCACATGGGAATTCTGCTAGGGTTATTAATATTTAATTTTTAGATGTTTTGATTAACGTCATCATATTCTCATTTATCCTTCGAAAGGATATGGTAAATAGGATCCCCATAAAAAAAAATAAAATTAATAATAATAATAATAATAATAATAATAATAATAAGGCTACGTCGTAAGAAGAAATTAACCCTATTAGTGCAGTCTAAATAATACATATATCATATAAAATTGCATGTTGTAAAAATTGAAACTAAAATTTTCTTATGTTAAGTTCTAAATTTTCAGAGGTTAAAATATTTGTTTATTTGTTTAGATACGTTTGTCAAACCGAGTTGCAGTGTCCTTTTAGAAAATTTTGGTTTCTTCTTTTGCCGAAAGACAAGCTACCGGTGATGATTTCCAATAAGAAAAATTTTAAAACAAGAGTCAGTATTGTTTGACTTCGTATTGCATTATAAAATTGGTCAAAATTGTTACAACAGAAAGTTTGATTATTGAATTGGTAGGTGCTCCATGTGAAATCAATGGTTAATTTGAACCAGTCGAATTCCGGTTGAATTCTAAAAGTCAAGATATTAAAAAAAAATTGATTAAAACTAATAAATTCTGTAAGTTTGACTGATCAGTTTCTAAAAAAAAAAAAAAATTAAAATCAAAATTGAAAATTAAATTTTTTTTTTATAATTTTTAATTAATTAAAATTATTTATGAAATCATCCGATTTTACCGTGGAATTGATAACCTATTGAATATTTTAGATCACCAGTCCGGTTTTTAAAACCCTGATGAAATCAAATCAAATCATGCAATATCATATTCGAGACAATGTACTTTTTCTTAACAAAAAATATATAATTTAAAAAAATGTTATTACCGTTTATTTACTTTAAATTATGAAATGATAAATATATATCTTGATACAATACTTTATAACAAAAGTCTTACAAAATATTACCTTTCACTATATTTTTATACCACCGTTAATTGACAATAAAATATTTATATTGGTTTTTACTTAGTAAAATAGCTATAACTTTTATTAAATAAAAAAGTGAAATCAAATTATTGTTTCTATTTGTTTTAATTATTTTAGGTGAATAAAATTAGTGTTTTTATTTTCGTTTTAAATATTTTAATTGAATAGAAAATAAGGGATAAGAAACAGTTTAATCCTTCAAATTTTATTGTATGTTACAATTTTGAGTGCAAATTATTTTCACGTTATAATGTCATGATGACATCATCATTTCACCAAAGACAATAATTATAATTTCGGAAAGTAAAAAGAAAAAAAAAATCAAACTTTCGCTCGTTAGGTAACCCATAATAATTTTTTATTTGAAAAAATTTAAGCAAAAGTCAGTATTTTTTGACTTCTTATTGCATTATAAAGTTGATCAAGAATTCAAGATTGTTTAATAAAAAGCTTTATTATTGAATGGGTAGGTGCTCCATGTAAAATCAAATCTTGTAATCTCGGATTCCAGGCATTTTACTTACAGACTTAATAAAAAATTATAACTTCCAAAAAACAATTAATCAAATTAAGACTAAGTTAAGTCTTAAGAGGCTTGGTCTAGTAATTTAAAAAAAAAAATTCTATTTTCTTTTGATATTTTCAAACAACTTTACTTGACTGGTTATCTATGTTTGAATTTAAAAAATGATAAAATTATTAATCGTATATTCAATATTAGACATGTTATCAAAAATATATAAATCATAAAATTTTATGTTGACGGCTGATTTTGGTCTCAGGGGCAATAAGAGTTTTTTACTCCCGAGACAATCCTCCTCCAACTGTGAATTTGTTTTGTTTATGGGAAACCAAAAGCAAATTTGGCAAAAGATAAGTAAATTCACCAATCAACAAAGAGATTTAACGTGGTTCGGCGGATCAGATCCAGCCTACATCTACGGGCACAGAACGAACGATGTTTTATTACCGAAATATGTTTCTCTGATCTGTTTTGTGTTTACAAGTCTAATTCTCTCTTGTTCTCTTCTCAACTCTACCTTACAATCACGTTTTCCCCTCCTATTTATAATAGCAAAGAAACAGCTTTCCTTTTTCCATAAGAATTCTTAGTCGAAACTACCTTCATTTCCTTTATCCTATTAGGATACTGACTTATCAATTTTTCCCCATGAAAGTAGGATAACTTATCTTCTTATCCGTAAAAATAGGATGTCTTATCTTCTGGAGCATATCTTTCCATATTCTCGGTCTTCATGAGGTCGGTCACAATGGTTTTTTGAACTGAGAATGCTGTTATCGATCTGATAATGCCCGACCATCCGGTCTGTAGTGGTCGGTTACCGATCATAAAGTGCTCGGCCCCTTACTGTTGGCTTTTAGTGGTCGGGTCGGCATTAATGATCTTGACCAAGAAGGGAATTACCTTTTTACCCATGTCGTACTGCTTAAATATCATAGGGCTTGAAAATACCGCCAACATCTGTCCCCTAGTTCTCGGTTCCAACGAGTATGCAAGTTGGTGCCGGGAACTATATAAAAAGAACAGTACTCCTGATGGAGTGACGACTAGCCTTTGTGAGGAGAAATTTATTAGCTTGTTACCATCATGTCCTCGGCACGATTAAGGTGCTCGGTCTGACTTCTTTTCCCGCCAGAAGCAAAATCCCTTTATTGCCTTTCTGTAAACCGTCCATCGAGACGCGCAACCGTCACATCCTATTTAATGCCCATCATATCAATTCTAGGGTTTAACGGGAGTCTGACACTTGTCAACCATCCGTCGTCCTCCCGCCAAAAAGCAAGCAATCCGACCGCCATCGCCAACTCAAATGTCGCCCAATCTCAGCCGTCCATCCAACTCTGAAAGATCATCTTAAAAAACGACATGTGGCGTACATCTGAAGCCCTCGTTCGATCCAACGGCCACAAATGCACCGAACAGATTATAAGAAAACGGAGTAATACACCGTTGCCTCCTTTTACGAACGCTTCGAATTTTCCCAACCGCGAGAACTCCTCTCTCCCAACTGTGCTCAGTGAACTCAAAGAACGACCAGACCGCACCGTGCAATCTGCAGTCCTTCCAAAAGAACCAAGTAAGTCTTCTGAACGACCTCCCTACTTTTCTTTTCATGAGTTGCGAATCCTGTTGTTTTTTTTTTTTGTGGAGCATGTCCGGACTCTTTGGATTAGGGACACTTAGATTTGTACTGGTTCTGTGTTTGGCTTTATGTTGCTATGGAGAGATTTATGGCTTGATTGATGTTGTTAGGGAATTTAGAATCCACAAGTTTAGTTTTTCCCGAAATCTCAGGGTAACTGTGAAATCCCTGGCCATTTTAGAAATTAGATATAGACTGACCTCCGCCCCCTTTTTATTTCTCAGATGTCAGGGATGTCTGACAACAGGTCTTCCTCTGCAAACTCTGCTAGAGCTTCGAGCCCCCTATTGAAGATCTTTCCTCGGGCTCGGGGGCACCAATCATAGAGGACATCGACACTACCCCCCCACCCCTTCCGAGGCTGAACAAGATACTTACCATCAGAGAATTCCTCGGAAGGATCCAAAGCCCGGTGATTTTGACTGCTCGGCTTTGGACATGGATCGGCCATCTAAAATAACTGAAGACGATTTAGCATTGCTCCGGCAGCGATATGATATTCCGATAGATATTGCTCTTGAATTCCCTGGCCCATTGGATCGTGCTAGTCAACCCGATGAGGGTTCGGTGGCTCTTCTTCCGGATTTCTTTGAGTGCAGACTCCGGCTGCCAATTCAATGTTATTTCGCCTGGATGCTGGCCGAGATAGAGATCACCCCTTGTCAATTAAGCCTGAATAGTTGGAGGATTTTTGCCGGGCTACATGTGATTTAGCGTCGGGCGGGACTCGGCGAACCCTCTCTTAAAGAAGTGAAGAGGTTGTATCGATTGAAGGCCAACCCAAGAACGCACCATTGTTAGTACTACCTTTCTGCTTACGCTGATTCGTCAAACATCGTTGGCAAACTCCCCGACTCCAACAAAAACTTCAAAGATTTATGGTTCTGGGCCACATGAGATTGGGGACGGGTCCTAAGATCGTACAAAGAGGACGTTTCAGTCCCGGATATCTTTAGAGCGGGAGGTTAGGAATCTAACCCTTAGTGTTCCTGTTCTTGACCTTATGATAGGATTCTAACTCTTTTGACTCTTCCCAGCTTGCTGGAGTGACGCTCCCAAGGTCTCCCATCAGGTCCGAGTGTGGGTACGCTGGGCTCGGCGGTACGCCGACCATTGGAAGAAGTTGGTTAATGATGAGGCCTTTGTCGAGTCGGGCCTCATTCGGATTGCTCCTCCGAAGGTCCCGTGGCGGATAGGTAGATTCTTACTAACCCTCTGACCGTTCCCCTTGTTTGATTAGCATGATAATGATTCGAAATTATTCAGATTCTAGGTTGACCACTTTTGTGCCTTTTCCTTTGCAAGAATGTCGAGGAGGCCAAAATACCTTGATCAGCTGTCCGGTTCAACAAAGAAAACCGACTATGTTGGAGTCAGACCTTCTCGAAAACGGCCAGCAATTGCCGAGGCCAGAAAAGTGACTGAAGAGGCAGCCCCGTCAGCTACCCAAGGCTTATCTCCCCATTCCAGGGCATCGCCAACAGTCTCCACCCGACGTGCCAGCCCGTCCAAACCTACTAGAAAAATGAGGCGTCTGTTCAGGGCAGAGGAAACCGAGCTGACTCGGGAGGTGGAGGAGTAACAAGTCATGAGTAAGAGGCAACCAGTTCAGAAGGAGAAGAAAATGCCGGATGGTTCTTCCAAAAAGCAGAAAGGCGCCGTGATTCTTGGCGTAGAAGACCTTGGTCAGGACATCAGAGAGGCCACTTCTCATCTGGTGTCAGCAATCAACGAACTGGCCGAAACGGTTCCTCCGGTGAAGATTCCGAGATACGAAGATCTCTCCCCCGAGGATGTGGTTACGTTGTTGTGCTCCCAGATGGCCAAGGTTGCCACACTTTCTTTATTCTCATTACGACTCCATGACTTAGTTTGATTTCTGATTTTCTGTTTCTTCTCGGCATGCGACCTATCTGGCGGCCAAGAACAAGGATCTCCTCATGAGCCTTTTATCCGAGGGTGTCCAAGCCTAGAGGCTCCAGAACCGACTTACTGAAATGGGGGCCGAGTTGGCCAATAGAGAAGAAAACATAAAAAATATGGAGCTAGCTGCGGTTGAGGCCCATACGACAAATAAAGCTCTCCGGGCCGCCACCTCTCTAGAGAGGAAAAACGTTGAGGCTGCCAAGAAAGACTTGGAGGCTGCTCAGGCCGACAACATGATCTTACAAGTGGAAGTGCGCAGCATTGAATCCAAACTGAGGGCCAAAGATGAAGAGTTGGTACGGGCCCGTGATGAGCTTAAGAAGAAAGAAGCTGAGTTGGAGGCCGAAAGTGACGCGATCAGACTTGAGGGGGTCGGGGACTGCGCTGAGATTATCCCGATGATATTGCCCAACCTGGATATGGGGCCTATTCATGCGGCCATCTGTTTCTGCAAAGGGGAAATCTCACAGGAGGAGTTTCAAATATGGTTACCCCTTCTTCTGAAGAGGTGATGGATCTCAACCCCATTTCGATTACCCCGGTACCCCCAGCTCCTGAAGAGGACCGACCTGAGGCTCATACTCCAGAAGATAACCGACCTGAGGCTCATGCCCCGGCCCCCAAAGCTGTAATTGTCGGGGCCTCCCAGGCTGTCAACGTGGAAGCTGTTGCCCCTCCCCCTGAGGCCGAGCCCAGCCATCTGCCACTCGAGCCTATCGAGGAAGAACCAACTGCCCCTGCGCGGGCTGATCTATAAGGGGTGACCCGAACAGGGCCCCGTGTAAACCTGAACATATTTTACTTTCCCTGTAATAACTTTTTACAATCATATTTATATATGTATTTTTATTTGTTTCTATTCCATTTCTTGTATTTCATAACTTGCTCTGAATGCTTCCCTGCAAACAATCACTCGCGGCCCGGCCAGCCCGAGCCAAGAATATGATCTTGTGGTGAGACGACACCCGACTCCGAGTTAGGAGAAATACTTGGTGGCTCTTGGGGAATGTTACGTCCCTAGTCCGAAAAGACAGACTCAGTGGGACGTAACCCGACCCCGAGCTGAGAGAAACATTTGGCTCTAGGGGAATGCTACGTCTCCAGTCCGAAAAAATAGACTCGGTGGGACGTACCCGACCCCGAGCTGAGATAAGACATAATGGCCTCGGTGGAACGAATCGAGCCTCGAGCCGAATAACCAAGTGGCCTTGGTGGAACGAATCCAGCCCCGAGCCGATTAAGCAAGTGGCCTCGGCGGAACAAATACAGTCCCGAGCCGATTAACTAAGTGGCCTCGGAGGAACGAATCCAGCCCCGCACCGATTAACTAAGTGGCCTCGACGGAACGAATCCAGCCCTGAGCTGAACAACCAAGTGGCCTCGGCGGAACGAATCCAGCCCCGAGCCGATTAACCAAAAGGCATCGGCGGAACGAATCCAGCACCGAGCCGATTAACCAAGAGGCCTCGGCGGAACGAATCCAGCCCTGAGCCGACTAATCCTTGGGACTTATTCAGAAGGGAAGTGAATCAACCTTTGAAGCCCTATCGGATTTGGCATGAGCGTCCTCTTGCCATACCAGCGATAAACAAAAAACAAAACTTTTAAAATAAAATCAAAAAACGGGGGTGACTTAACACTTATCCCAAAGCAACAACACAGATGCCTCAAAACAGCGTTCCGTCCGAGGTCTCCAAAACACAATCTGAATCTTTCATTTCAGAGTCCCGGCGAACCATGATTTGGATCAAAGAGCGTTTAGAATGGTAAGGGCACATTCCTATATACGTCAGGTAATTATGGAGCCTGCGTTTTGTTCGAGGGCTCCTCCTTACAACGCTGGAGCAGGCATACGCCACGAGGTACAATCCATCCCCGTACTATGCTTCTCACGGACCCGAATGACCAAATAGGTAGGGATCAAAGAGTGTCCGAAACATTAAGGGCATGCTCCTCCTTATGTTTGGTAACACTGGAGCAAGCAAACGCCACGAGGGCATAATCCCTTCTCGTGTTATGCTTCTCACGGATCCGAATGACCAAATAGGTAGGGATAAAAGAGTGTCCGAAACATTAAGGGCGTGCTCCTCCTTATGTTCGGTAACACTGGAGCAAGAAAACACCACGGGGGCATAATCCATCATCGTGCTATGCTTCTCGCAGATCCGTTGGTCAGACAAAACGTACGGGAACACATTCCATGCGGCCGTATTTCCAAAACTGGCCAGGCCGGCCATCTTACGGGGACACTCCCTCCCAGCGATAACCATCTCAAAATATCCCTCATGAATGCAAGTCATAGGATAGTTCTGCTCTAGCTTCGCGGGGGTTTGATTCTACTACGAAAGGCTCACATGCTCCCTCATGCGTTTCATCCCTTGATGCGATCCTTAAAAATGAAATGAGTTAGGTCGGAGCACTTCTGCCCGAGGTTTTTATGGTAGCACTTGTGCTTGGTGTGTCACGGGTTTGGTGTCTTTCCTGATCCCAGATCATCCCTTCGCGTCGAGTATATCCCCGAAATACTGAATACGGCTTTCAAGTCTAATTGAAAGAGCGAGTGAAGATTTTCTTAATTGAAAAAAGAAAATTTTATTGATATTCAGGGACCTACTGAGTACTGCCCTTCCTACAACTCTCTGCGGAACATTTCGAGAGAGGCTTTATTTGAGCTCCTAACCCCTGTCGGGTTGTTTTTTTAAAAAAGAAATAAAGAAAAATCTATTGGAAGTACTTTTTCAACATCTCGGCGTTCCAAGGTTTCTTTAGCTGTGTGTCGTCCAGCTGTTCCAAAGTATAGGCACCCGGCCTTATTACTTCTATAATTCTATAGGGCCATTCCCACTTGGCACCTAGCGAACCTTCCTCCGGCCTTCGAGTGTTCAAGGTGACCCTTCGCAGTACCATGTGACCTGGAAGAAAGACACGGGTCCGAACTTTTTTGTTGTAGAAACGGGCCATTCTTTGCTGATAGATTGTCATCTTCATAGCCGACTTCTCTCTCTTTTCTTCGATTAGGTCTAGATGATCCCGGATGAGTTCTTCATTCTGCCATTCCTTAAAATGCCGGACCATGTGGGTAGTCATTCCGATCTCTGCTGGAATAACCGCTTCGCATTCGTATGATAAGGAGGATGAAGTTTCCCCCGTGGAATCCTTACAGGTCGTCCGGTGCGACCACAGCACCTCCGGTAATTCCTCGACCCATAAGCTCTTGCAGGATCCGAGCCGAGCTTTAAGATTGGATTTAATGGTCTTGTTTGTCGCCTCCACCTGCCCGTTAGACTTGGGATGGGCAGGTGAGGCGAATTTTAAGGTGATCTGGAGGTATGCACAGAGCTTCTTAAAGCCTTTGCTATCGAACTGTTTTCCGTTATAGGTGATGACGGCCCGAGGAATTCCGAACCTGCAGATAATATTCTTTTTCAAGAACTCCGTAGCTTTCTTCTCTGTGATTGTGGATAGGGGTTCGGCTCCACCCATTTGGTGAAATAATCTATGGCAACAATGGCGCATTTCGCTTGCCCTCGCCCATTCGGCATCGACCCGATGATATCCAGTCCCCACTGGGTGAATGGCCAAGGGCTGGACAGGGTGGTCAACTGTTCTGCGGGCTGGTGGTGAATATTGGCATTTTCTGGCATCCTTCACATTTCCGGGCCACCCTCATACCGTCCCGATGCTTGGTCGGCCAGTAGAACCCTTGCCTTAACGCTTTAAAGGCAATTGATTGCCCTCCGGTGTGACTCCTACAGATTCCCGCATGAATTTCTCTGAGCACATAGTCAGCCTCCTCTTCTGCTAAACATCTCAGAAGGGGTACCATATAGCCCCTTCGGTATAACACCCATTCGATTAGGGAAAACTTTGTGCTTTTAAATTTCAGTTTTCTGGCTTCCTTTTTATCTTCAGGTGTCTCCCCGGTCTCCAGATATATTCTAATTGGTTGCATCCATGAAGATTTGCTTTCCATATCCAATACTTCTACCTCGAGCTCTCCCACGCTTTTTTCTCGGAGGCATATTAGAGGGACTATTCTGGGATTTTCTGCCTTTATCGAAGATGCGAGCCGTGCCAAAGAGTCTGCCTCACAGTTGTTTTCCCGACCGACTTGCTCAAAATGCATGTTCCCCATTTTCCCCAACAACCTTTTTACCTCTGCCAAATAGGCTATCATACTTGGCGCCATGGCTTGGAATTCTCCCTTCAACTGCTGAATAGCCAGCTGTGAGTCGCTCCTTACAACTACGTCGTGGACGCCCATCACCGTGCATAACCTTAAACCGGCTAAAATTGCCTCATACTTTGCCTCATTGTTTGTGGCCTCGAAGGCGAATCTTAAGGCGAACAATACCTTTACCGTTTTTCAATATGATTCCGACCCCATTACCTTGTGAGCTGGCAGATCCGTCTACTGATAACTCCCATTTATCTTCCCCCACGGTCAAAATTTGGGGTTCTGTGAATTCAGCAACAAAGTCTGCCAGAGCCTGCCCTTTTACCGCTGCCCTTGGGAGGTAAGAAATGTCGTGTTCACTCAACTCTACCGACCATTTCATTAACCTGCCTGAGACCTCTGGTTTCTGCAGAATCTGTCTCAGAGGATAGTCGGTGTAAACCCCAATAGAATGGGCCTGGAAGTAAGGTCGTAATTTTCGAGCCGCAGTGATTAATGACAAGTCGATCGGCTCATGTGCTGGATATCTGGTCTCAGCATCTAGTAAAGCTTTACTAACATAATTCACTATCCTTTGAACTTTGTCGGCCTCTTGCACCAATACTGAACTTACTGCATGCTCCGAAACAGCTAAATATAAGTATAAGGTCTCATCTGGGGACGGCTTTGCTAGAAGTGGGGGCTGCGTCAGGTATTGTTTTAACTGTAGGAAGGCCTCCTCGCATTCTAGCGTCCAGTTGACTTCCTTTTTTGCCTTATTGATGACTTTAAAGAAGTGGTGGCACTTGTCGGTTGCTCGGGAAATAATCGATTGAGCGCGGCCACCCTGCTGGTCAGGCTTTGCACTTCTTTCATCGTCCTGGGAGATTTTAAGTCCAGAACGGCTTGGATCTTCTGCGGGTTTGCTTCTATCCCTCGGGAGCTTACCATATACCCCAAAAACTTTCCCGAGTCCACTCCGAAAGCACACTTCTCCGGGTTGAGCTTTAAATTATGCTTCCTCAGCAATTCAAAGGTTTTCTTCAGATCGGCCACGTGACATCCTGGCTCCTTAGACATTGTTATCATATCATCAACATATACCAGCATCGACGCGCCGATGAGTGGCTTGAAAATCTTGTTCACCAGCCTCTGAAAGGTTGCCCCGCATTTTTCAGTCTGAATGACATTACTTTATAACAGTAAAGCCCATGATCGGTAACAAAGGTCGTCTTCTCCTCGTCCTCAGGATGCATCTTGACCTGGTTATACCCCGAGAAGGCATCCATAAAGCTTAGCAGTCCCTGGCAAGCCGTCGAATCCACCAACTGATCTATGTTTGGTAGTGGGAAGTTGTCTTTCGGGCACGTTTTTTTGAGGTTGGTGAAATCCACGCACATCCTCCATTTTCCATTAGATTCTTTTACTAATACCACATTCGATACCCACTCCAGGTATTTCACTTCTCTGATAAAATCGGCTTTCAACAGTTTTTCTACCTCGACAGCCATTGCCCTGCACCGTTCCTGGTTAAAGGTTCTTCTTTTTTGCTTGACCGGTTTGTGTGATGGGTTTACTGTCAAACGATGATTGATGAACTTCGGATCAATCCCGGGCATATCGTCGTGCCCACATATAAAGATGTCCGGGTACTCCTTTAGACACTTCAGCAGGTCCTGTTTCAGGACCTCGTCTAAGTCTCCCCCTATTTTTGCACTCTTCCTAGGTCCGAAAAGTTCTATCACTCCTAATTCTTTGACTGCCCCTAGCGGGGAAACTTTCTTTGGCCGAGGACCCAGATCTTTACTTGTTTCTTCCTCGTCTTCATTCCCTTGCCTTTTCCGGGTACTCACTTCAATGCAAAGGGTTTCCCTTGAGAGGGTGGCAAAACAGCTCCGAGCCACCTTCTGACTTCCGCATACGATTCCAAACCATCCCGGGTGGGGAACTTCAACTTTAAGTAATAGCAAGACATTGCAGCCTTTGTCTTCATCATAAAAGGCCGACCAATAATGACTTGGTAACTGCTCATGCAATCCACCACCGTGAAATTTATCATAATCGTCCGAGTCCGGGGACGGGTTCCGATCGTCATTGCCAATTATATTCTTCCCAATGGGATGACCATTGAGCCCCCGAAGCCGTATAGGGGAGTCCCATCGTCGGTTAGATTCGCATACTCCATGCCAAGGTCGTCCAAGGCCTCCTTGGAGATTATATCCACTGCACTCCCGGGATCCACTAGGATTCTGTCTACCTCAGAACCACCGATTGTCGCCTTGATTATTAATGCATCATCATAGGGGAAACTCACCCCTCGAGCGTCTTCATCCGTGAACATTATTGGTACTGACCGACCACCTTGTATTTCCGAGGCTCGTTCTGTTTCTAACACTTCCAACCCCTGAGCCCGACTATAGTTTTTTCTTGACCGGTTAGAGTCCCCAGCCAGTGTCTTCCCCCCTACGATGATATTCACTTGTCGGTAATGTGCTCTCTGCCTGGCTGTCATAACATCATGGTCAATATAATTATTCAAGTACCCATTCCGCGCCAGGTCTTCCATTTGCTTCCGCAAGTCTTTGCATCCATCCGTCGCATGTCCCTTTAAATTATAATGCATGCAATAGGATTTTTTATTCCTCCTATCTGGCGGGAATATCTCGAGGTCAGGTTCTATTAAGAGACATTTTCCCTGGATTTCCATGACGATTTGCCCCAGTGGTTTATTCAGAGGAATGTATGCCTCTCCCTCGGCCACATGGTTCACCTGGGTCGAGATTCTCTTTCCTAGTGATCCAGAGGTACCGGCTTGAATTCCCTTCGCCTCGGGGGTGGTTTTTTGAACTTCCTGTCTGGCCTGCGAGGAGCTTCTGCCTTCATCGTCCTCTCTCTGATAGCTGTACCCCTCTGGGTAATTCTCTCCTCGTCTTCCAGCAAAACAAACTTTCGAGCTGTTTCCAGAGCGGTGGCATAATCCGGTGTACCCTGGATCCTCATGTGAGTCCACAGTTTTCCGATCTTTAAGGCCCCCTTCAAACTTTCCAGGGCTTATCCCCCGACCTCGAGCACCATGTTATGGTACCGTTCAATGAAAGCCTTAAGATGTTCATTGTCCCCCTGTTTCATGAGCCTCAATTACCCAATTGTCTTCTTTGGGACGCGCAAGCCCATTTGAAGTGCCAAACAAATGATTTCCTGAGTTGCGCGAAGCTTCCGATGCTCCCTGGGGCTAGACTTCTGAACCACAGAATGGCAGATCCCCCCAAGGTTAGAGGGAATACTTTGCAAATGGCATCCCCTACTACTCCTTGGACCTCCATCAATATGACAAAACTCTCAATATGGGATTTTGGATCAGTGTGGCCTTTGTAGGGCGTCATGGACGACATGTTGAATCGTCTTGGGAACTTTACTGACCTTATTTCTTCAGTGAGGGGGGATTCAGCCTCGTCGTGCCGAGAGTCTCCCGTATCAGTTTTGGGGTTCACTCCGCACTTGGCCATTTCTTTTCTTAACCAAGATTTTATATTGCCATCTGTGTTACTGTGCCGCCTCCTGCGACCTTCTTTGCGTCTGTCACCCCAGACGAGGCATTCCTCGTGACTTGAGGCTTCCCGTCCAGTTTCACCATACTTCCTGTCTCCCCTTCTGGTGTCGCGGGGGCTATCATAGGAAGAATCTGGCGATTGTCTCCCATTTTCTTCTTCCCACGTATCCTCCGTTTGTAAATCCTTTTTCTACCACTATGGACCTTATCCCGTAGGGACCCTTCCTCCTAGGTTCATCGTCTTTGCTCTTATCTGCAACCCTTTTTCCTTCCGCTATTTCGCCTCGCCTCCGACTGGTTCCGGCTTCTAGTCTCTCATTATTCGTCTCTTCTATCCTCTCTAGTCTGTCCATCATGGATTTAAAAATGTTTTGATTTTCCTGCCTATCTTTCCTCATATTTTCCTTCATCTTCTCCATCCAATCCGATGTTGAACTCTCTGACGACCGGTGATTTCCACCTTTTGCCATTGTCTTACTACGCGAGCTGCTTTTTGTTGGAGCTCCCCACAGACGGCACCAACTGTTGACGTTTGATTTTGGTCTTAGGGGCAATAAGGGTTTTTTACTCCTGAGACAATTCTCCTCCAACTGTGAATTTGTTTTGTTTATGGGAAACCAAAAGCAAATTTGGGAAAAGATAAGTAAATTCACCAATCAACAAAGAGATTTAACGTGGTTCGGCGGATCAGATCCAGCCTACATCCACGGGCACAGAACGAACGATGTTTTATTACCGAAATATGTTTCTCTGATCTGTTTTGTGTTTACTAGTCTAATTCTCTCTTGTTCTCTTCTCAACTCTACCTTATAAGCACGCTTTCACCTCCTATTTAAAATAGCAAAAAAACAGCTTTATTTTTCCCATAAGAATTCTTAGTCGAAACTACCTTCATTTCCTTTATCCTATTAGGATACCGACTTATCAATTTTTCCCCATGAAAGTAGGATAACTTATCTTCTTATCCGTAAAAATAGGATGTCTTATCTTCTGGAGCATATCTTGTCATATTCTCGGTCTTCATGAGGTCGGTTACAATGGTTTTTTGAACTGAGAATACTGCCATCGATCTGATAATGCCCGACCATCCGGTCTGTAGTGGTCGGTTACCGATCAGAAAATGCTCGGCCCCTTACTGTTGGCTTTTAGTGGTCGGGTCGGCATTAATGATCTTGACCAAGATGGGAATTACCTTTTTACCCCTGTCGTACTGCTTAAATATCAGAGGGTCTGAAAATACCGCCAACATCTGTCCCCTAGTTCCCGGCACCAACTTGCATACTCGTTGGATTTTGTATTTTAGCCATAATTTTTTACTTAGATATCGGATTGAGCCGATAGCAGTTTCAGATGAAAGAAGACTCAAATATCTACAACTTTGATATTTATAGGATTTTATAGTTTTGAGATTTTCAAGGCCGAAATTGATGAAAAATTCAAAATGTGTTACATGTAATTATTAAAGACAAACAAAAATTTTAAAAACAAAACAAAGAACAAAAAATAAAAAATGAAGGTGGGAAGTGACAATCCATCGAGCATGGAGGGTGCTGAGTCCTCTACTATAAATAGAGGTGCTCAGCACCTTAGAAAATTAGACGGATTCCATAGTTTTCTCTCTGAAAATTTGTGGAGTCTTGGCTCTTTTGTGTTTTATTTTTTTCAAGCTTTGTTGTAATTACCTTTTGAATTGTTGGAAACCCTGCCGCCAAACCACCCATTTTGGGCTTAAGCGGAGCAGGTAAAAACCCTAACTGTCCTAGGCTCTTACAGGAAACCCACTCTTTGGATTCGAATTCAGGACCTTAAGGTGAGATCCTGAACCCTACACCACCAAACCACATTTTTCTTTTGGTAATAAATTATGCATGTTTTTAATCAAATCATGAGTAGCTAATTTCACCGTGCTGTGATAAAAGATGAAGTTCTTAATATGAAAATATAAATTAATCTTACTTATATTATTATATATGAATTGTAATCTAAAGACTAATATTTAATTTAAATCTGGATTAATTATTGAAAAATTTTGTTACCGTCTATATGACTGATTTTATTTATTTGGCATTATTGAGTACCTAACTGAACTTGTTATAAACAAATATTATCACTGCATTTATGGCTGGTTTTATATGTTTTGACATAATTAATTCTTGAATAAATTAACTGGGTAATAATGATAATTTATATATTACAAAAAATAAGATCTCTAAATTTGAAATATTAAAAATGGATTCCCTAATCGTAACATTTTATTTTATTATTACAGTCAAATTTAAAAATTGTCAATCATTTCAAATAATTCAATCCTTTTATTTTCACTCAAATTATTATTTTTAACGACTCCGAATTTACCAGGTTATTTTATTATTTCGTCACTCTTATATTTGACAGTAAAGAATCACTTTATGAGTAGTGTCAAAATGACGATTTATAATTTTCCTTTAAGAAGAACTAGGGACTAAAAAAATTCAATTTAAGATTTGCCATTTTTTTAAAAAATTAAATAAATAAAATTAAGTCTCTATTAAATATAAGCAGCTCAACACAATAATTGCAATAATTTTTTGTCCTGGGCAGAACTCAAACTGTCCGTGAATATATTTGCACCTTGAATTAATCGTAGAATTCAAAGATATTGATATATTTCGATAATTTTTTTCTTTAAAAATAAAGTAACAATAGTTAATTTTTTAAATATTATATAAACATTAAGTTATAAAATCAACCATTCATCCATGAAGGTTTTAATTGATCATTTAAAATGTCTTTTTAGCCCAACCTAATTATTTTAGTCAACTTAATTTAGATTAAGAGATAAAAAGATTAAATTTTCACCAAAAAGAAATTATAATTATAAGAGAAAAATCAACACTAATGGATAAATTTGGATTAAAAAATGTGATAAACAACTTAAATTTATTGTTAAGATTTATTATATTTAAGAACAAAATTAAAAAGAAAAAAAAAAGAAGAGAGAGAGAATACAAAATTATTTGTAAAATTATGCTAGATATTATAGTTATTGATGAAAAATACTAGAACGCAATAGAGATATGGTGACATCCATACAAGAATTCAAATATATTTTACCACACTTATTAATATATTTAAAAATTATTAGATAATTAGTAAAAAAAATTACACATATTCTTTATTTATTAATTACTATTACGACATCATCTATATCTCAATTTCACAAAAAAATTACTCATTACTTAGAATAGAAAAACACTCGAATGACCTCACCCATAATAGCTACCCTCTTTTTATTCGAATATTCTTTAATTTATTATCTCCTCGTAGTCTTTGCCTTTGATTATTGGGAATTATTTTTAGAAAGAGGAAAATGTAGCTAAGGGAGATACATTCTTCGTAATTTTGGATTTTAACAATGTCTTAATACTTTTTTTTTTTATAACTTTATTAGTTTGCTCTAACTATAATTTAGAGAAAATAATTAAAATTATAATAACAAAAATTATAAGAGAAGAAATAACAATTTTCATAACTAAAATATGTTAAAAATACAATTTTTTTTTTTTTTTAATTTCCAAAATTTTGAAGCTCTCAAATGAAAATTTCATGAAAGCTCAGAGGGAGAGGAATACCATGTATTGTATTATGCAATCAATACCAATCATAGACCTAGCCATAAGTCTGATTCAGTTCCGAACCGGAACCGAACTGGTTGGTTCCCGGGAACCGGAACCGGAACCGAATCTTCGGTTTCGGTTCTGGTTTCATTCAGTTTTTTTTTTTACTTTTTTTTTTAATTTTTTTTTAAAAATTTAATAATGATTTTTAAAAAAATATGAGATTAAAAAATTTATTTAAAATTATAAATTTGAATTTAGATTACATTAAATTACAAATAAATTTTTTATCTAAATAAAATTATTAAATTAAAGAGCTTGAACTTAAATTTTTAAAAACTTAAGTTGCCTACGTATCCTCCAAGGGTGAGAGGAATCAAAGATCACGTAGTTCCATTATAATTTTAAGATAGTTCCCCATTACAATTTACAATTATTTACTGAGGTTTGATCATCATCAATCATCATTATCATCAGTGCATGATGATCTTTCACCTACCATTCTGCTTGTACTTGCAGATGCATTGTCGAACAAGTCTTAAAAGTAATCGGAGGCATCTTCTTGTTGCCTCATATCAGCTCGGGTTCAATCATCCACACATGCTGTTGCTTCTAAATTGCTTGGATGTATTGAAGACCGTCTCGCTTCCAATATATTGCCTCCCATGCTGAATGCTTGCTCAATCGCAATAGTTAAAACAGGTGCCGTCAGTAACTCTTTAGCAATAGTTGATAATACATGAAATACATTTTGATGTCGGTTCCACCAGTAAAGGACTTGAAAATTTTTACTCAATAAACTTTCAGCAGGAAACTCGAAATTGGTAGATAAATAATTATCTAATTTCGAATTATTAATCGTGTTATCCCTATGTTTTTTATTTTTTTTTTGTAGTAACCAACGATCAATTACGCTAAGTCTTGATTGTATTACGGGTTTCGCTACTACTAGATTATCTTACCGATTGCAAGTTATATTTACTAACATAATCATTAGATAAATCTAATAAATAATTTTTTTATTTTAGCTATTATTCTTGTAATATCAATTTCATCTATTATTTCTAAATATCCATAGT
The DNA here is from genome assembly GCA_019454045.1 of Zanthoxylum bungeanum. Taxonomy (NCBI): domain Eukaryota; kingdom Viridiplantae; phylum Streptophyta; class Magnoliopsida; order Sapindales; family Rutaceae; genus Zanthoxylum; species Zanthoxylum bungeanum. The sequence goes on along the minus strand of SKCR01055037.1, from coordinate 22,523 downwards.
AAGCTTGTAAGAGACTATTCAAACCTTCTCATTTAAATCTATGATAAAAAACCGTGGCAATAAGATAAAGAAATGAAATGTCTCTAAAATAATGTAACCATTTTCGTTTCATAACAACAATAGATTCAAGCAAAATAATATCATTGGGATCAGAACTTTCAACATGCTCATATAAAGTACCAAAAATATTCAAACTTTCAACAATAAATAAATGTGCTGTAGGATAATAAACTCCGCTAAGAACATTTGTAGCATCATTAAAAAATTTTAAAATCTCTAAAAAATTTCACAAATATCCCATTGACTAGGAAAAAGTGTGATATGTTGAACATGTTGAGAAAAAAACTATATAATGCATATTTGTATTGGAAAGCTTGGCATAAAAGAAACAAAGTTTAATTCCAACGTGTTGGAAAATCTCGTGAAAATTTTATCGCTTTAATACTATTTAATTTATAAAACTTGGCACATTCTCTATTAACTTGAGAATATGACCAAATACAATTAAGTGTAACTGTAATAGGATCAATGAAAGGTGCTAACCTAATTAGACCATCTTGAACACATAAATTAAGGACATAACATGTGCAATGAACATGAAAAAATTGATCCCCCAAACTTGCTCCCAAGCCTAAAGACTACTAGCCTTTGGGAGCATACTGTTCCATCCGAAACCATTTGGTTCCAATTGGAACCGTCGAACTGTTTGAACCGTCCGGTTCCAGGCTAATCGAACCGAAAATTTTCGATTCCAGTTCCGGAACACGAACCAGAATCGTCCAGTTCCAATCGGTTCGGTTCCGGTTCAGAATCGGAACCGTAGTCTGGTATAACCAATCATTTGAGACATAAATGCGTAAAGACCCAATATTTATGGACTGGACCGAATCAATGTAATCTTTGAATATATATATGAAAAGCTCTGCTGAGCAATAACTTATGATTAATTTTATTAGATCATTTACTTACAACATTACATTTATCATCAACTAATACCTCTCTACTATCTGAACCATTCTTAACACTCATAATAATATTTCTTAAAACATCTGAAAATTTATTTGGGTCTATAACAACCGAACCTGTCCTATCAACATCCTCTCTTTAAACACTGACCTCTCACACTGATGGTCTTGAATTTATTTTACCGTCAGACTTGCGCACTTCGTGTTCACACACACTTAAAAGTCCTCTCCGTTCTTCGATTGCTGATCCACTCTGTAATATATTTCGAATATTTTTGGAACAGTTCTTGAAGATTTCCAAATTGAAGTACCTATATGTTAGAAAATATATCGAAATATTTTAAAGTGAAGCTTCGTCGCATTGGAAAACGGGTGGTTTTGAGAATCGGTTATGCGATTTTTGATTTTATCGTTATACACGTAAATGTTTGGTATATCGGCTATAAAACTTTCAAACGAACTCTGATTGAGATGATTCTTGAACCATCGAACTCATTTTTTCGAGACGAACAACTTTTATATTGAAAAATTTTCAAATTTACATAAGAAGGGCTTCAACAATGTGAATTTTCGAGAAACTTCCATGATAGGGGTCTGATTGTAATTTTGGGGACTCTGAATTTAAATTCCATAAATTTTCCTATAAATACCCCATAGTTTCTTCTTTTTGAAAAATGGAAAAGGATCACAAATAACCACACACGCACCTCTGTCCCCAAAGTCACGTTCCTATCGTCCATGTAACGCTGGTGGCCTGCCGGACATTGCCGGCTGGTGCAACGGGCTAGAGTGGTGTGCCGGCCACCCCTCCACCTTGTGGTGGCCGACGGCAGCCCCAACGTGCCGGCGAACAGTGAGAGGAGAAAAAAATACACGCGTGATGAATTTTCTTATCATGACTCATCACTTCGGTTCATGACTCGAGTCACCAACTAAATCAAAGCTCTCGGAGAGTACTACAAGTTGGCGGTGATGGATTTTTCATTCAGTGCACGGTTGCTAGCGAAACGAGGAATGAAGATTAAGATGAATAGTGACCCATGGTGAACAGTAGCTCCGATCGGAATTACGTCGATTCCAGTACTTTCATGAGATCGTTTAGAGTCCGTATATGCCCTTGAAATCTCGGTAAGACCTACCAGTAAAAATCCACAAATTTCAAGTTTATAGTTAAATATTCGGATGTATCTAGTAGCTTTGTAGAGTAGCGTATTGATATAAATTGAATTGTTTAAGTATTAATATATTGAATATGAGTATTTGGTAGAATCCGAGTGAAAACATAATGAGTTTGATCGATCAGATAGAATATGCAAGTTTTCAGAAAAAGTGAGTTTTTATGTATAATGATGTGTTTTGATTTTAATAATAGTTATGAGTTATAAAAAATATTACGAGAATGTTTGGATTAATCTGGGTAGGTTCGGAGGGTTCGGAATTTCCTTCCGTTGCATTTGAGGAAATATTTTTAGAAGATTTTCCAAAAATACGTAAATTGAGAATTTAAGTTAACTGACCACTTGGATTAGTTTATAATGATATTTTAAAATTACTGGAACTGAAAACATTAAAATCGGATTTGATTTGATTGTCCCGGAAAGATTCGAAACTTTGTTAAAGTTAAGTCGGGAATTTCATAAGTTGCGATTTTAACGATGTTTCGCTATTTGTTTTGGCAGACTTGACTAGGATCTGGAGTGCTCGTGAAGCCAGGTAAGTAACCCATACGATGTGTTCTGGAATCGTTCTTTTCGTATTTTAAATGCTTATACACACACACACATCCACATGTATATATGTAAAGACAATTGAAAGGTTTAGTATAGTTAAATGATGGATTTGAGGAAGAACTTCGAGATCGTGAACATTTGAGATAGTCAACCATCACATATATGACCTTTGTCATTTCTATGATATTAAGTGAAATTTTTAAGGATTATGCTATGATATGAAGTGAAAAGTTTGATGAGTTTGATGGCTACATATATGTATTGATGCTTGTAAGTGTATGAACACATAATGGTTTGTATATATATGTGCTGGTAAGCTGTGAATAAGTTTGATATCATTTCGCACATGTGATCATTTGTATAGAGTTTGGGATGGTTAAGTGAGACGAGGAATGAATATTAGCTATGTTCTCTTCGAACGAGTATGTTTATTTGGTAAAGATACTGTATTAAAAGTTTATAGATAAAAATTCTGAAAATGAATATGATTGAATGATAAATGAAGAGATATGAGGACTATGAGAGATATTAGATTTGATTTCGTAATAAGGTGTAAATTCATATGTTTGAAATATATATATGTATATGAGTATTTAAATGATGTTTGGATTGTTTGTCATGTATGTTATTGTTTATGAGAAATCATGTGATGAGTTTCTGTTATATGGTGTGTATGCCACTATGTATGTTTGATTGGATGATTTGCGGTGTAGTAGTCGAACTGGTTATGAATCTGTTCGGACGAAATTCATTTCATACCTATTCCAAAATAGGTAGTGAGTCTCGTACGAGCATTGTGTGTATAAGTCAGCCGTATATATGTATTGTTGGATGATGTGTATGATGAAACTCGTGATATGTATGCTTATATGAGATGAATGGATAATTTGAAACTGATGTGAATATCAGAGGTTATAAAGCGAGTTTGCTAAGTTGTATTGATATGTACGCATATTTGTAATGATTCTGAAATTATTTTTACATGTATATAAAAGAAGTGTGCTACGATATGTGTGAATGTATATGAAACCCAAGTGTTAAGCTATTGTAAGGTTATCATGGATTAAAGAAGGTTAGAGAAAGATAGTTTTGATATTGAAGAAAGAGGTTTTGGTATTAAAGATAGTTTATAACTGAATAGAAGAAAATTTATTAGATTTACCGATTTGATGATATTTCAAAGATATTTAACTGTGATAAGTATTAATATTTGACTTCATGTTCAACATTGAAATTATTTCGATGTTATGTGACGAACTTTGTGATTTCGAATTCATGTTTCGTGTGCTTTGAATGTCTAGCCACTATATTGACAATATGTAAATATGTAAATTTGATATGGGTAAAGTATAAAGGATAATAGAAAGCTGATAATTCTAAGACTCGTAACAACTTGATAATTCTGAAAAACTTCTAATGTAATTGACTTGTATGTTTTGTTTGTAGTGCTAGCAAGGTTACTTACTGAGTTTTTATAACTCACACCAAATCAATTTACTATTTTTACAGGTTGGCTTCCAGATTGGTCAACCACGACAGTTTTGGAAGTCCTGTTCGAGACACGGATCACCCAAACGGCAGTCACCCTCGCAAGTATCTTGAAAGAATTTTTAGAAGTTTAGGATATTTAATTTGTTGTTTCATTTGTCGTGCTGAGCACGCCGTTTGTATTAAGTAAATGATTTGATTGCTTATGATTTTGTGGGCATAGAGCCCTTGAATGTTGATAGATGATATGGGCACAGAGCCCTTAGGTGATGATTTTGATGTGTTGGTATGGACCTCATGAGGTTCATTTTGATATATGATGTTTGTTTCTTGATGCTGGACTGAGATCCAATTTGTCCAGTTTTAGGATACATCATGCCAAATTTTCTATATATTTAAAGACTTATGGAGATGGGTGAATCACGTCTCCTGCCGGTAGCATCATGCCTCTGGTGGGGTGTTACAGTTGTGGTATCAGAGCAAAGGTTTAGGTATCGGTGACTGCAACTACGGGTTATCCGATCGTCCGAGTAAGTTTTTATTACGTATAGATCATATAGATCTTATGTTTATAACTTGAATTGATTTTTGGTATATGGTATGATGTGCTATGATTTTGATTGACATGGATGATTTGAATTATCTTTATATGTTTGTGTATTATGAATATATGTATGTGTATAGGTGTACTAAGTTAAAAGTACGTTGTTTATATAGAAATATGAATATGTATGTGATGTGAAATAATTGTGTTTTAGCGTATGAATTATGCTAAGATGTCGATAGTCTGACTTGTGAACTGATATTTTGAAAATTTGGTATTTGATTTTTGGCACAAAGTTTTTTGAAAAGAAAGAAAGAAAGAAAATTTTAAGGTGTTTTGATTTTGATTATAAAGGATAAAGAAAATATTTTCGCCTCGATGCTTGATTCACGCTTTCATGTTTTTAGATTTATCGATATGTTTCCGTCGAGGTGCTTGATAATATGTTTCCGTCTAGGTGCTAGAAAATGGTTTTGATGTTTTTAAGCTATAAAAACTGTTTCCGACAAGACGCTCAAAAATTTATTTTCGTCACGGTGCTTGATGATTTTATATTTTTGATCATCCGTGGCACTTGTATATGTTTCGTTCCGGCATAGCCGGGGAGCTTGTTATGGGGTCCAGACCATTGGAGCATGGCTGGCCCACTACCCTGTCGACATGGTCCGTACACTGTTCTGTCTGTGCACGTGACTGAATAGTGGACGATTGATATGTATTTTGAAAACTTTGCATCAAAGATTTATTTTTGATTTACACATATTTAGGTTTTGGGAGAAAAATGATTTCAAAAAAATTACATTTTGATTTTGATGTATTTCGACATTGTTTATTATATTATACGATATGATATGTTTCTGTAAAGGCCCTTGTATATGGTTTTTTCAGTTTTATAAATTGATATGATAAGTTTCCACTGTGATGCTTGTATAGAGGTTTTTCCAACTACATTCGGCCGATCCGACCCTCTATCGACAAGGATCGTTTCGTTCATTGTTCAATCTGTGCGCGCGATTCGAACATTGGGCGCTTGTTTATGTTTCATCCAGTGAGTTATATTGGATGCTCGATATAGATTTATGATGATGGATTTTAAAATTGATTTTTGTTTACAGTAAAAGAGTTTTTCAAATGTATTTTCGAAAAGGTTTTTGAAATAGATCATTTTACGCTTTCTATTTTGAATAATGACAGAAATCGACAGATTTCAGACTATCAACATCATAAGAGTACTATGATTATGGGTCACGTTTGGCTGTGACAGTGAATGTATTGGTTAATATAAAAGATTATGTTCATTATAAGAATACCTATGTAAGTTTATGGTTAGACACCGATCTTTTGAGCATTGCAATGGTTATATATACTACGTTGTTAGCGATACACATTTTGTGTGCAATAAGATATGTACGTATGTAAATTTTGATATCCACATCGTTTACAGATATGATATGGAATGACCTGATGTGAAATAAATGAGTTTCGTTTTGTATTGTGGATGAAATAAATAGTATGAAATTTATACTAAGTTTCCATTTTGATACTATATTACGTGTAAATGACATGTGTTATGTTCCTCGTTTCGAATGATGTATTTGATTAGCTTTATAGAATCTGTGTTCGATTTTCCTTTTTCTGTTGATGGATAAGCTAGAAATGGTTTGAGCGTGCTCCTATGAATAATTGTAAATCGAGATGATCAGTTTGATGTGTTTTGGCATGAAATATTTGATTCGATTTGTTTTGTTTCAAAATAGCATGATTTGTATTGATGTATGAAATATGTGACTTTTGAAAAGGTGTAAAGTGAGGAATTTTCGAATACGGGTAAGATTATAACGTACGTGCATTTGGTTTCAAATGATTAGATGTAAGGATGAGGAAATTTCGAGGATGAAATTTTTATAAGGAGGGGAGAAAGTAATATCTCGAATATTTTTGGAACGGTTCTAGAAGATTTCTGAATTGAAGTTTGGAATTTGGAACATGATGTTATTCGAAAATAAGAGGTTATGTGTTGGAAAATAGATTGGAATATTTTAAAGTGAAGATTCGTCACGTTGGAAAACACGAGGTTTCCAGAACCGATTACGCGATTTTTGATTTTATCGTTATACTCATAAAAGTTTGTTGTTTCGGCTATAGAAATTTTAACGAACTCTGATTGAACTAATACTTGAACCATCAGACTCATTTTTCCGAGACGAACAACTTTCATATAGAACACTTTTCAAATTTGGATCAAAATGGATTAAAAAATGCGAATTTTTGAGAACGTTCCATGACAAGGGCTAGATTGTAATTTTCAGTCTGAATGTAAATTCTAGAAATTTTCCTATAAATACCTCATAGTTTCTTCTTTTTGCAAAAATGGCAAAGGATCACAAATAACCCCACACGCACCCCCATCCCCAAAGTCGCGTTTATGTCGTCTCTATCGCATCGGCAGCCTGCTGGCCAGCGCGACGGCCCAGAGGGATGCGCCGAACACCCCTCCACCTTGTGGTGGCCGGCGGCAACCCCAACGTGCCGGCGAACGGCGAAAGGAGAGAGGAATACGTACATTATGAATTTTCCGATTCCGGCTCATCGTTTCATTTCGAGACTTGAGCCACCCGCCAAATTAAAGATCTCAGAGAGTACTAAAAGTTGGCAACGATGAATTTTATATTCTTTGCACGGTTGCACGCGAAACGAGAAAAGTAAGATTCAGATTAATAGTGACCCACAATGAACAGTAGCTCCGATTGGAATTTTGTCGATTCCATCACGTTCATGGGATAGTTTGGAGTCCGTATATGCCCTCGAACTCTCGGTAAGACATCCCGGTAAAAATCCGCAAATTTTAAGTTCATAGTTAAATGTTCGGATGTATCCGATAGAATATGCAAGTTTTCGGTAAAAGTGGATTTTTGCGTATAATGATGTGTTTTGATATTAATGATAGTTATGAGTTATAAATGATATTAAGAGAATGTTTGGATAAATCCGGGTAGGTTCGGAGGGTTCGGAATCCTTCAATTGCGTTTGCGGAAACATTTTTTTGAAGATTTTTAAAAAATACTTAAACCGATAATTTAAGTTAACTGACCACTTGGTTAGTTTATAATGATGTTTTAAAATTATTGGAACTGAAAACATTGAAATCGGAATTGATTCGATTGTCCCGGAAAGATTCGGAACTTTGTCAAAACTAAGTCGGGAATTTCATAAGTTGCGATTCTAACGATGTTTCAGCATTTATTTTGACAGACTTGACTAGGACCTGAAGTACTCGTGAAGTTAGGTAAGTAACCCATGCGATGTGTTCTAGAATCCTTCTTTTCGTGTTTTAAACGTGTATATATATATATACACACACACACATATATATACATATATGTAAAGACAATTGAAAGGTTTAGTATAGTTAAATGATGGATTTGAGGAAGAACTTCGAGATCGTGAACAGTTGAGATAGCCGACCATCACAAGTATGACCTTTTCATTTCTATGATATGAAGTGAAATGTTTTAGGATAATGCTATGATATGAAGTGAAAAGTTTGATGAGTTTGATGGTTACATGTATGTATTGATGCTTGTAAGTGTATGAATACGTAATTGTTTGTATACGTATGTGATGATAAGCTGTTGATGTTAATTGGATATCATGTAAGCTTGTTTTAACAAATTAGGATCAAAATGAAAAAAAAAAATCAACAATTTTGGGTCATCTCGGCAATTTGGGAAAAATTGGGTATTTTGTGTGTGAGTTGTATTTTGATGTATATGATATGTATAAATCATTTTGGCAGTGATTGGAAATCACCTAAACTTGTAATTGACAAATTAGGACAAAAATGATCAAAATGCAAACTTTGGGGGTCTCAAGGTAATATGGGTAAAATTCTGGATTTTGGGTAAAATTGAATTTTTGAATATTGAGTTATTAGATTAAGTTAGTTTATTTTAGTTACCAAAGAAAAATTATTGAAATTGGAAAATTTTAATTTTTTGTATTCTGCTACGTTACCCGATAATACCGCCTTAAAACCCATACACCGGCAGCCTCCTGGTGATCCTCCTCCTTATCCTTCTAGTGTGTAGTACGGTAGTTGTATTTGTTTTCCATTTTATTTAATTTATTCAGTACATTAATGTAATTTTTTATTATATTACATAATTTTTTTTATTAATATATTTTTAATTATTTATTTATAATATTAAATTTTAATTGAAAAAATTAAAATAAAATATAATTTAATTGAAAAAATAAAATATAATAAATTTATATAATATAATATAATATAATATAAATACCGACCGAATAATCAGTCGGTGGACTTATTTACCGATCGAATATTCGGTCGACAATTATATTACAACTTGTAATATATATCGACAAAATTAGTTTCAGTTGGTAATTCTAATCTATTAGCGATCAAAATTATGGTCGGTAATATATACAGTTACCGATCAAATATTGTCAGTCGGTAAAATTATGAGTTGTTACTGACCGAAATTCATCTATATAATGACATATTAATTTGTAATATATAGTATGGAAATATATTAGATCGGTTCAGTCGTTATTATCGACGAGTCAAATACCAACATAATATTTCGGTCGGTAATCGATACTTCGACCTCTCTAATTCACTACCATGTCAGTTAACTTTTTTTATTACGTCAGCATCAGCATAGAATCTCTGGGAACCTTCCATGATTCTTGGCTCTATTATTATTTTCTTATCAGTATATATTTTTTTCACCAACTCATGGTTTGTCCTTTATGATATTTTTTTTTTCCTTTCTGATATTTAAAAATTCACAAGATTGACAAATTAATGGGATTCAAACTGTGTGGGCTTCAATTCTTTATTACAAATGGAAGTACAGTTTTCCTTCAGCCGCCATATCTCTTTGTCATACCAATTGTTAAGAAAAAAGTTAAAAGAAGAATCAAAATGAAAATCAAATTACAAGGAAAAAGATTCTAAAAGAGTTGGTGAACTTGCTTAATTTATTCTATAAATACAACACAAGTACCCATATCTCTTTGTCTCTCATCTCAAGTTACTCATCGTTTAATAATTACTTTCTTCCATTCCAAAAAAAAAAAAAAAACATCAAGCATGCCGATTTACAGCAGCACCCAAGTTTCAGGCCAAACTGTTTGTGTCACCGGCGCCAGTGGCTTCATCGCTTCTTGGCTTGTTAAATTTCTCTTAGAAAAAGGTTATACTGTTAAAGGAACCGTTAGGAATCCAGGTACTCCCTTATAATTTTCAGCCATTAGCCTGTATAATTTTTATGATATTCCATTACCTCTTAATTTCAAAACTTTAACCAAAAAAAAAAATAAAGAGATTAGTTTTATGATATTCCATTAACTCTGGATTTTGAATATGTTTTGTTTTGTATTTAGATGATCCAAAGAACGCTCATTTGAGAGAGCTTGAAGGAGCCAAGGAAAGATTAGTTTTATGCAAAGCTTCTCTTCTTGATTATGAGAGTCTCAAAGAGGCCATTAATGGGTGTGATGGAGTTTTCCACACTGCCTCGCCAGTAACAAATGACCCAGTGAGTGTTCTAAATATATTTTTTTTATATCTATGAAGTATACTTCTTCTTTTTAAATATATTAATGAAGTGGATTCTCTTGTTATATAATTCTATTTAAAGGAACAAATGTTGGAACCCGCGGTGGTCGGAACGAAGAACGTGATTGTTGCAGCGGCGGAGGCCAAAGTCCGGCGTGTCGTGTTCACATCGTCGATCGGTACAGTTTACATGGACCCCAACAGGAGCCCTGATGTTGTTGTTGATGAATCTTGCTGGAGTGATCTTCAGTTTTGCAAGAACACTAACGTACGTAATAATAATTTTCTATATAAAAATTTTAAAATAATCAAATATTTAAGTGTTTTTGTTAATTATATGAAAATACTATCTTTAATCCCTAATGCTTCATGTTACATGGCATAATTTACAGAATTGGTATTGCTATGGAAAGATTTTGGCAGAGAAGGCGGCGTGGGAGGAGGCAAAGGCAAGAGGGGTGGATCTAGTGGTGGTGAACCCAATGTTGGTGATAGGGCCAATGATGCAATCAACTGTTAATGCCAGCTCTGTTCACATTCTTAAATACTTAACTGGCGCAACCAAGACTTATACTAATGCAGTTCAGGGATATGTACACGTTAGAGACGTGGCATTAGCCCACATCCTCGTTTACGAGACTCCCTCCGCCTCCGGCCGCTATATTTGCGCCGAAAGCATGCTCCACCGTGGTGAGGTGGTGGAGATTCTCGCCAAATTCTTCCCTGAATATCCCATCCCCATCAAGTAAGTGTTCACATGATAAGTAATTACTAGTTTGGTTAATTTGTAAATTTTTTAAACAAAGTATGTGACATGAACATATCAATTGAGATATGTAATCATAAATAATATTATAATAATATAATTTTAAATTAAAAAAATATGAATCAAGTCAAAGAAAATTATTATGATAATTTTCTTTATCCCCTATCATTGCTGAAAAAGATTACATACGTATGATTTAAGCTTTCTTTATTAGAGTCAAGTCAAAGAAAATTATTATTATAAAAGGAAAGGTGACCGGACTTTTCATGGGATATTTTTACACGTTCTTTAATTTCGGTCAACTCAATGCTAACTCTCCTGCCTGGAAATTATTCAAAGTCGGTGTAACTTTACATTCTAATGACATTTGAAATTAAAAATTAGTTTCCTTGAATGAAATTTCAATGCAAAATTTCCACATTTCTGTAACTTGCAAGAAATCATGAGTAGGTATCACTTGACTCTCATCCAAAATCTTGATTTCGTCACAGTTGCTTATATCACAAAACATTTAATTTAATTGATACGCATGCATTATTTCAAATAATGAGTTGAATATCTGATACTTAATTTTCGTTTCTTTTTTTTTCTTTTAAATTTGAAATACAGGTGTAAAGATGAAAAGAACCCAAGAGAAAAACCCTACAAGTTCTCGAACAAGAAGATTAAAGATCTGGGCTTAGAGTTTACACCTGTGAAGGAGTGCCTATACGACACCGTTAAGAGCTGTCAGGAGAAGGGCCACCTTCCTATCCCTACACAGCAATAAGAATCAATAAGAATTCATTCTTTTAATTAAAATCTTTTACCAATTCCACTATCCACTACTAATTTAGTAGCTGTATGTTCATGAAAATTGTAACACTAAGCAGAAAGTATGTGATATTGTATTTGTTTTTATGCACCTTTGTATCAAAATACGTGCTATAATGGGATTGAAAGATAATTTTATTAATATTTTGCCTCCAATGTTGTGCAAATTATTTATACAATTTTTTTTTTATTTTTTATTTTTTTATAATTATTCAAGTTTATTTTATAAAGATTTAGTACTTTATCATTTAACTTTACAAGTCTTCACGCTTTATATCATGGATTCGAATACAGAGAATGCGTTTCTTATAAGAGCATGAGACAATACTACAAGTCTTCACGCTTTATCAAATCAATAGAGAATTCGTCGCTTTGTTTAGCGTCGAAACAAAGTGACGCAGAAATGGGATGCTAAAAACTGGTCGAGGAAAGATTTTTGTGTCGCTAAAAATCCGGCGACGCTAAATATTTATGCATCGTCCATTTGTCATTGCCAAAACCCATGTTAGACGATGCAGAAATTGTACAATTAAACATTGATAAGAACATGCGACGAAGCTCATTATTTTTTAGCGACGTACATATGTGGTATCACTGAATGTCTAATATTTTTAGTGTTGAAATTTGCCTTGTCGACACCAAAATAAGACATTTAGCGTCGCAAAGGGACGACACTAAAATTTTTACATTTTTTTTAAGAAATAAAATATTATTAAAATATATATGTAAACAATTAGTAATTACATATATATTTTAATAATATATATTTATTTAAAAATTTTAAAAATTAAAATTAACATAAATATTATATATATAAAATAAAAGTTTTTTTATATAAAAAAAAATCATTTCGGATGATCAGTCGAGATAAATGCTGCATCCGTCGGACCGGAAGGAACTGTAAAGGTCGATCTTGCAACACTACTCTAAACGAGTGATCTCTCAACAAGCGCACACAAGCTCAGAATCTCCCGATCATGCTATCTCTTCTCATCCTTCAGTCGGCTCAGCCGGTCTTGAGTCAGCTTAAACTGCTTTCTCAAGACAGTGACCTATTTTGAGAAGTCGGACGATCGAGAAGTAGCCTTTGCCGCCTTCCGACGAGTGCCAAGTCTGATGCTGTAAGAGGTGGTGTTCTGGAACATCTAATGCGAAAGATCCTCATCAGCCAAAGACTGATTGCCCTGCGTGAGGTTCTATATCTGATTGTCCACCATGAGTTCCTATATTTTAAGATTCCGTGTTAGTGGAGAATTATGAAATTTTTCTTAATTTATGTAATTGAACATTTACATAGTACTCTCATGTGACATCATTCACCCAACCTTTATTTGGAGTGCAGTGGGTGACTTGGAAAAAATCTAACATCTGGATGGGCTGCATCACTTCTCCTGTGCTGCTATGCTGCAGACGAAAAATATTAATTAGTAATTAAACCTTGTTAAAATACAGTTAAGTAAATGTATATCCACTTATCTCGGAGAATTCCTCACGATGCGCGGAAAACGGCTTCGAGCCTACAACATGGTTGAACCGCAGATTCTTCCAGTTCACCTTGTTTCGATCACAAAGTTTCTACAAAAAAAATGTTAGTCACTATTTCATTTCAAAAAGACTGCAAAATGAAATATTATGGAAATTTAAAACTTAGTGTGCAGTCATCTAAAGCCCACATGGAGCATAAAACCCCAAATCCTCCTTATTGATGCCATGCTGCCAATGGTTCACTGGATTATGTGCACCATGATCGTCAAAAATGGGCTTGAGTTTCTTTGTACACTAGTTCGAATATGTCTTACCCATGCAGTGATAAACCGGGTCATATAGCTACCGATTGCCCATTGAGAAAATTCAAAGGAAAATCCAAGAAAATGCATTGAAAGCTACTGCAACTTGGAGCGATAGCAACTCTAGCTCATCCGAGGAGGAAGCGATCGAAGAAAAAATAAATCTATCATTCATGGTTATCGAGGATGATGATTTCTTCTTTGAAAGCGAAGAAGAAAAGGTACACAACTCTCAAGAATATAATGATTTACTTGATGCTTTTAATGGATTAAATGAGTTGTGTGAAATGCTTAAAAAGAAATATAAATTGATTAAAAATGAGCATTCATCACTTAAAAATGAACATGCATCTTGTATGGATAAAATTCATGTTTTAGATAATGATACTTTTTGCTTAAAGGCCAAACATGAAAAAGAATTAGCATGTTTAAATGATGAAAGTGCATGTTTAAAAGATAAAAAGCTAGAACTTCAAAATAGAATATCTAACATGCCATCTAGCTCAAAAAACATGTGATTGCGAATCTATTTTGAATGAAAATATTTCAATAAATAACAAGATCTTAGATTTGTAAAACATTGTAGCAAAATTCACATTAGGAAAGAAAAATTTTGATATGCTATTTGGATCCTAAAAATATGCTTATAATATAGAAGGATAAGGATATAAGCCTTACACCAAGAGAAATTTTTTAAAGAACTATTTTATAAATACATCAAATTCTTATGAAAATGTTGCTATTAATGAAAATATCACATGTCATGCATGCAACAAGAAAGGCCAAAAAATATTTGAGTGCATGAACAAAAATTTTAATGGAAATATATGGATTCCTCAAGGAATCAAAATTAACCGCCATGGACCCAAGAAAGGTTGGGTACCAAAGTGCACTTGATAATTTTATTGGGGGAGCTTTGGGAAGGATCTGAAAGAAAAATGCGAATTGATCCCAAAGGCTCAAAGAGATGTGGAATAACAACGTAAAAGGTAAAATCCGTATTCACGGAAATATTGGTACCGTTTCCTCTAATCTATATAAGTATGCCTATTTCAAATTAGTAAAATTAATTAGATGCATACTAGTGGTTAGACAACTAATCAACCTTTTTTTGGTATTAATTTTAATTTGATATCATTATATGCCTTAATAATATATTTAACCTCATTTAGTGTCAATTAGTATCGCATTAATTTTATTAAGTTAAATGATATATATGTGATTACTTGATTGATTTGTATTTAACATGCATTTGCCATTGAACATATTTAGTTAAAAATGAAATTCATGTATATTGACATAAATAATCTCTTGAAATGCATGGATAGTTGATTTTTTGATTAATTGGTATCATAAAAATAAAGAGAAATCATTAAAAATGCATTGCTCAATTGGTATTCATTGGTATAAAATTTGAGAAATGCTCTATGCATGATTTCTACATTTTATGGCAAAATAGTGAAATGCTAATGTGCATATTTATAAATTTTGGTATCTTCATTTGATAATACACATATTTAATTGGTATCTCATTAGAACATAATTTTTGCTTCTCCACTATTTGATAATGTCAAAGGGGGAGAAATCATTGGAAATGAGGTTAAAACTTGTATAACCTCCACTCTTGTATTAATGGGGAACATATGTGTTTTAATTTGTTTGTATAAGTTTTGTAGCATTTTACTAAAGACACATATTGAGGGGGAGCAAAATCGTCAACTACTTGGACTCTCAAAGCTCACAATTTTTAATGAGAGTTGCCATCATCAAAAAGATGAAGATTGTTAGCGACACAATCACGTAATGGATTTTGATGACGTCAACACTTGAAGTCTTCGATGCACTTAGTGAGATATTACAAAAAGATGTCGAAGCACATTGGTGGTGAAGAGCGTGACTGTGAAGACTAATGGAAAATCGAAGACAATCTTGCTTACTCTTAGCTTAGGACTCTTAATGTATTGTGAATTGATTATTCAAGTACCTAAGCTCATAGGAAACATGCACATTCACTTAAATGCATTAGGCTCATGCACAAATGCCTTAAAACTTCATATATGCATATTTATTACAGAGACCGATGTACCGGTCCCTTACTGATCCCCATACCGATGAGATTCTTTGTTTTGCATATTTACTGGAACCGGCACAGACCAAACTGGTTTCCATATCGGTGACTATATCGGTCATACTTGGGATTTCATACACACTTGAATAGGTATGCATCAAACCAGCTACCATACTGGTGAGCCAAATTGGCATGGACCATACCGGTTCATATACTAGTGTCCATACCGGTGAGCTTATTACTTAACATGCTTACTGGAACCGACAAGGACCAAACCGGTCCCCATACCAGTGTCCATACTGGCCTAACAGATATATTCAAATGGTAATATAGCCGTTGAGAGCCGTTACTTTGCCAGACTGGCATACCGGTGCCTAGAGACCGGCATATTGGTCTCAGACAGGGGAAGTATGGCTGCTTTGCATTTTATTATAAATAGAGCACCAATTCGTTTTTTCAATGTTAGAAAACCTTCATATACATTACACTAAGGTAAAAAACAGAGAGTTTTCTTTAACCTTCATAATCATACACTCTCATATATCAAGCTCATACAATACACCTTCTTAATCTTTAGTAGTGAGCTTAGATCACTTGAGTTAGCATCTCACGCAATATTTTTTTTTATCTTTGTGAGTGCCCAAGTGTGTTTACAAACTTCTTATTCAAAACACTTGTGGTTTGTGAAATCCCATTGTTTGGGTAATTGTAAAGGTTCGTGAGTGAGCCTACGGAGAAAACTCAAAGTGTAAAGGTTTGGAGTGAACCTTGTGTAAAAGTCTTGGTTGTGGGTGAGCCACGGTAAAAACTCGATTGATAATGAAAAGCTTCAATCACGGCTTGATGGAGTGGACGTAGGTATTGTTGGTCGAACCACTATAACTCACATTGTTATTTTCTCTATCTCTTAACTTATTAATTATCGCAAGTTTATTTTTGAATTTACTTATATATTAGAAACTTACATATAGATAATATTTTTTGTTTGAGAAAATATACCTTAAGCTTAATTTGAAAAATAACTTAAAATTGGCAAATATTTTTTTTTTCCGTATATTTAAGCCATAACCCAATTCACCCCCTATTGGGAATATAATGATTGTTTATCGCTAGTGCTTGTAGGGAATTTCATGTCGGACTTTAAAGAATTGTAAAGGTCGATCTTGCAGCACTACTCTAAGTGAGTAATCTCACAACAAGCGCACGTAAGCTTAGAATCTCTTGACCAAGCTCTCGCTTCTCATCTTTCAGTCGGCTCAGCTGATCTTGAGTCAGCTTCAACTGCTTTCTCAAGACACTGACCTCTTTTGAGAAGCCGGACGATCGAGAAGTAGCCTTTACCGCCTTTCGACGAGTGCCAAGTCCGATGTTGTAAGAGGTGGTGTTCTGAAACATCTAATGCGAAAGCTTTTCATCTGCCAAAGACTGATTGGCCTATATGAGGTTCTGTATCTGGATGTCCACCATGAGTTCCTACATTTTAAGATTATGTGTTAGTGGAAAATTATGAAAGTTTTCTTAATTTATGTAAATGAACACTTACATAGTACTTTCAAGTAACATCATTAACCCAAACTTTATTTGGGGTGCAGTGGGCGACTTAGAAAAAATCCGATATCTGGATGGGCTGCATCACTTCTACCGTGCTGCTATGTTGCAAACGAAAATATTAATTAGTAATTAAACATTATAAAAATACAGTTAAGTAAACGTATATCCACTTACATCGGTGCATTCCTCACGATGCGCGGAAAACGGCTTCGAGCCTGCAACATGGTTGAACCGCAGATTCTTCCAGTTCACTTTGTTTCGGTCACAAAGTTTCTACAAAAAAAGAAGTTAGTCACTATTTCATTTCAAAAAGACTGTAAAATGAAGTATTATGGAAATTTAAAACATACTGTGTAGTCATCTGAAGCCCACATGGAGCATAAATACCCCAAATCCTCTTTATTGATGCCATACTGCTGATGGGTCACAGGATTATGCGCACCATGCTCGTCGAAAATAGGCTTGAGTTTCTTCATACAATAGTTCGAATATACCTTGCCCATGCAGTGATCGACGTACTTGACCACATTCGTAGCAGTCAAGTCAATGTCGAACCACTCTTATAAAAAAAAATCAATAGTTAAAGGCTCCATTTAGAAAAATAAAAAGACAAATTGATGTTCAAAATGATACTCACTGAGAAGACCACAAACAAGTTGTGGTGCATCCGCTTGGTATCTTCGTCCAACATATGTACTACTGAGGAGCTTCACATCGCGCAATAGTCCCAATTGTGTTGGTGAACTTTATATTGTGACGACCCAACTATTTCTCTCTATCGTTAGATATGCGAATCGATATTTTTCCATTTGCCTTAATGTGACGCGCCAACTCTTTATCCCTTGTATCACCCCGAGATCGTCTGATTATGGGGGTTGGGTCAGTGGCTTGAACATGTGGTTGAGATGTGAAACCTACTACACTGCCAGTGGATGGAGCGGGTCTCTTGCGTTGTAGGAGAGCCATCTAGAAAAAATAAACGGCCAATTACGTTAATTCTAGAAATAAAAAAAATAACAATACACTTAAGTGCCTTAAATGATGTAATACCCTGGTTATCCCAACATAACCCCGGTAATTATTTTTGACATGTGAGATATATTAAGTATCATAAAATCATGCATGAGTGTGTTGATATTCGTGAAATCATTTATCGAAAACTTGATAAATTATTTACAGTTCTGGTATGCGATTAATTTTTATCGCGTACCATACAACCTTGAGTATTTTGGCCATGATTTGAGTTACCGATGTCCATCTTTGATGATTTTTATATCTTTGGAAAACTTAGACAAAGATCTACAACTTTTATGTTGAACAATGTTTCAAATTTTGACCAGAACCAAATCAAAAACATGTGTTTTCCTGGCTATAATGTATAATTTCGGGAATAGTCTAGATTTTTGCCATATGCTTATTGTTATTATTATCTTAATAACAAAAAAAAAACTAATTGGGATATAAATAACTACTATTCACCTTCTCTCTCACCTCATTCATGTTTTCCCATTCATCCTCAACAATAAATGATACTTTTTCTTCTTCATCACCTCACTTCACGCCAAGAGAGAAAGCAAATAGGGGTCTCCTTCAAGCTAGCTTCATGCAAGTAAGCTTATTTCTCATCTCTTATTCTTCAATTTGAAATTATGCAAGTGTGTTCCCCACTTAGGGTTTCGAAACTATAGGAAATTAGAGCTCTTATGAAAAAATTTTGGCATGGCATTATACAATGGACAATGATGCATCTAGTGTTGTAATAGCATGGAATAAGCCATAATTTGTAGAGAACCATCATGATTCAAAAATGGGCTTCTCTCTCTAGCCATTGCTGAATTTTCTTAGTGAATGAGATGATAATTGTTTTTAATTTTGGATTTATTTAATTTCCTAGTGATGTTAGATGAATGCTTTGATTATAATTATGCCTTAGTGCTTGAAAACTTTAAAAAAAGAAAAAAGAGGGTTTATGGCCGAATCTTGAGAAAGGGAAAGAAATGTTTTGATTTGCTTGATTTTGATGTGTGTAAGTCATTATATGTAACAATAAACTATGATTTGATTGTGAGATTGGTTGATTTTATTTAAACTTGATGAGGAATGGACCATGGCTCAAAGTAATTTAGATGGAATGGATTGATGTTATTTTCGATTTGGTAAGATGTATGCATGAGTTTGGCACATAATGTAATAATGATAAGCATTTGAATGCGATATGGATTCATACATAGCCGAATGTAAGACTTATGTAAAGTTTGATTTTGTGACATGGGTAATGCTATAATCTGATTTAGGTATGAAATCAAATTGAATGTTAAGATTGTGTAGAAAAACTTGATTGACCGAGTGTGTGTGTTGAACCTATGAGTTAGACTTGGTGATAGTGATGTAAGTAAGTTGATGATGAAAGTGCTATGATGTAAGTGATTATGATGCTAATGATGATAATATGCTTGAGCTTTGTGATGTTGATGATGATTATAAGAAAATGAATAGAGTATGACTAACTAGATTACATATGAAGGATGAATAAATTCATGACTGATTGTCGTTATGAATTATAATTACGCTATGAAATCAATCATATGATTTATACTCCAATTTCAAATTGATCTCTATGAAATGGTTACATTTATGTTTTATGTATATGTTTTATGATTATACTTACATATATGCTTAAGTATGAAATCCAAGCATGGATTATACATAAATATTTTACAGTTACGATTTACATGTATGTTTTATGTTTATGATTTGTGTATATGTTTTATGTTGTGATTCAAGTACATGTTGTGGATCGTAAGTCTTAAGCCTATAGTTTACATTATGTATTTTACGTTACGATTTAAATGATGATTTCGAGTTTTTGAATTTAGCTCAAGTATTCAGTTTATGCTTTTAGCATGTTTCTCAGTTTATACTACGTGTCACGTGTGTAAAGAAAATTCATGAATTCTAAGTTTTAGTTCGTGATATGCATATTTACAGTCCATTTTTATAGTTTATAGTCACGTTTTCAGTTTATGATTCGAGCATGTTCTCTATGTTAAAGTTCACAGATGATTTAAGTTTATAGTTCCTGCATGTCTTTCAATTTACTTTCATGTCATGATTTCCAGCTCCTGCGATATGGACCCATAATCATACTTAGATAAGTAGTGATGACATCATTTATGTATGGACTTAGTTAGATCTAAGCCATCAAGAGTTTGGGTTGGTTATAGTTACGGGTTTAAGTGGTTTGGTATAACAGTGTATAAGTTTCATGTTGAAGAATATATATATAAATATATATTAAGTTAAGATCTTGTCCCCAAGGTCACTATATTACGTCTTGAGCATATCACGTCATAAGCATAAGTAGTAGGGCCAATAGAGTAGCTTAAGTTAAATAGTCATGGAATATTTTTGCATCATGTTTTAAGGCTTGTATGACACGCTACATTTTAGTTTATGCTTATATGATCATGTCACATCATGCTTCTCATGGTTACAATGGTGTTAAACAGTTAAGTCACGTCATCAAGTTTTCAGTGTAGTTTACACGTGTAATCATAAATTTTCAGATCATGTCTACATATTACTGTTTTCCAGTTATATTTTAGATTTCAAGATATGTATATGGTTTTCAAATCATGTCCACATTGTTAGATTTCATCATTATTTTCATGATTATGTTTGCAGTTTATGTTTTCATGGTTTAAGTTTTACATTTCATGTATTCATTCCATTTTTTAAGTTTACATGCTATCATTTGACATCATCGCATTTTTCCAAGTGTCATGCCATGTTTCATGTTTTCATGTAAATATATTTCAGTATATATTTTTCAAGTATTTTAGTTGAAGTATTTCAGAAAATAGTTCATAAGAACAAAGGAAAATGAAATGTTTTCAAAACACCAGTAGGGTATTATCCCCTCATATTTAGCGACTCGAGATCACTCATGTTGATTCATAGGGCACTGATAACCCCCATAGGCTTATTCATATTCATGTTCATGTTCCCCTACTTACAAGAAGTTAGGTCATTCTAAGTAGGTTTCACGCCCATAGGCTACGATATTAGTGTAGATTTTTATGTCTAGAACATGTGCAAGTGTACATGGGGGCAATGGCCCAATCCCAGTACATATGGTGATGCGGGGGAGATGTCCCAACCCCGATCATTGTATATGTAATTTCAGCTCATGTTTATGATTTTTACGAAATAATATTTTTACAGATACTTGTAAATTTTTCAGATCATGTTTATGTTTTATCACTTCAAATTGTATTTTCAAGTTCACGATTAAGTTTTACATTTTACGATCTATTATCTTCAAGTTTACAGTTGTATACAAGTTATAAGTATTAAATTATGTTTTCAGATGATGTTGCATGGTCATCAGATATGTTTACAGTTTTAGTTCCGAGATAAGTTTTCATGTTAATGTTTCCAATTCACAAGGAAGTTTCCAGACACGCTTTTAGCTTATGTTTTATATGTTCAATCACGATAATTAAGTCTTGATTTTAGAGTCACGTCTTGTCTTCTCCAGTCAATTATGTTGTGTTATTGTGCTTCGGATTTCAATTATGTTTCAGGTTTTGAATGGTAATACAGTCTTAATCAGTTGTCACATTTGATTAAAATTCAGGTTTGACGTAAAATCTTCCAGTGGTAATAGTATATATAAATATGCACCCTAAGTTTAATTTATATTATGTTTTAACACTTATTTAGTGAGTCTTCACATGACACAGAATTCCTATTTTTAGTCATACATGTATCTCACTCAGGTAGGCGGAGGACGAGTTAGGGGGATGATGGATACCAGTTGCTGCAGTCATTAGGGTAGAATATTAAGGTTCATATTATATAGATGACGTATTAAAATTAGTGTCTAAATTTAATAGTGCTGTTACCAAAGACGTAATAACTTACGTTGAGATATCCAAGTGTGTCAATGTGTGATGATAACATGTTCATTTCGGATATGTTAAATGATGGTATACATACATATGTAACTCTAAGTTAGGCTTATTATATATTGAGCAGTCCATGTCTAATGTCGTATATATGGCTAAGGCATGTATAAAATATGGAATAATTTATGTTAGGTTCGTCACGATCAAGTTAGGAGTAGGTGATCTAGGTTATGTCAAGCATGTGT
Organism: Zanthoxylum bungeanum; assembly: GCA_019454045.1. NCBI lineage: Eukaryota > Viridiplantae > Streptophyta > Magnoliopsida > Sapindales > Rutaceae > Zanthoxylum > Zanthoxylum bungeanum. The sequence goes on along the minus strand of SKCR01055037.1, from coordinate 72 downwards.
TAGGTAACTAGACCAGATGTATATCTAGTTAAGTATGTAATAGATGACATCATGTAATTTATGAGTAGTCAT